>JARQZK010000157.1:0-42500 GCA_030704885.1 Cynegetis impunctata
TTTAACGGGGCAGAACAGGGTACCCCATTGTACCCCACCCCATTCCGCTCCATGTGCAACGTTTAGGTTTAAAATTAAATTTTTGAAAAAAATACATGAGTTAGGGTAAAGCTAAAGTGATAAAAAAGTTGCTTAACAAACATTCTTTGCATTTCATAATTGAAATAGATTAAAATTGGATAACCAAAATAGTTACGGTGGTTGTTATGGGCGGCAAAGTTACAAATCTACACGAAAATTCCAGATGTTAACGAGACTAACCTTTTACTCGGCGTTCTTCGGACAACTGGCGTACCTAACATGTAACCGATGCTTTTAGGTGACGTTCAGTGCAATTTCGGATATTTCCGTTCACACGTTCGGTTTTTTACTGTCGTATCCCGTTCTACCCCGCTTTCCCTATATGTATATATATATATATATATATATATATATATATATATATATACATATATAATCTCTTGATAATTATTAGCAATAACAGGCTGGTTGAATCTTAAAAAACTCGATTTTATTAGAGAGTTGACGTTTCACTTCGATATTCGTAATTGAAATTTCTTTGACATTTATTGATGTGAAAAAATTGAAAAAATATATACATATTATATATTATATATATATATATATATAAATTATATATATATATTATAAATATATACATATTATAATATATATATATTATATATTATATATATATATATATATATATATATATATATATATATATATATATATATATATATATATATATATATGTTCAGAAAGATTTCCGCGGTCGGAAGTATTTGACAAACTTGGTTCTCGGGATGAACCGCGTAAAAGATTTGAAAAAAAAAAATCTCGACGTTTCGGCTCCTTTTGCGAAGCCATCTTCAGGAGAATTAGAAGGAAAAATTATTCAGATACGTGGCCTCAATCTGCCTACTCCACGAATCGAATTAGGAGGAATCGGAAATAATACGATTGCGTGGTCTCAACCTGCCTACTCCACCAACCGTTCTACTTCCTGTCAACTTTGAAGTCTCAACCTGCCTATCCCGAGTAACAATTTCAAGGCAGTTTCTATTTATTTAGGTTTTAAAAATGTTTTAATATGTTCAATAAATCGACATAGGATTTAAAGTAACCTTGAGATAAACTAAAAGTTCTTAAAGACCACTTTTTCTTTAACAAAGAATTTAATGCACTCTTTAAATCAAAATAAAAAAGCTATTTGCTCTTAATGTCCTATTGATCTTATACTGGTTTTATGTTACTCTTAACATTGGCTATTTTAAAACTAATTCGCTATTATTAAGAATTAAATAGCAAGTTGGTTTTAAAACAATCCGTTCTGGGAAAAATAGTTTTAATGCAGTTTTATGGAGAACCCTTATTGTATTCTTTAAAACACATTAGAAACACTATTTTATCCTAAGACAATACATTCAATATAATACCACATTAAATCCAAAAACATAATTTTTACCTTTTAATGAGTACATTAAGAGTATTATTAAGTTTAAAGGTTTTAATTTAGTCAATTTGGTTAAAAGAAATACCTACCTTTTGATCTTTGGACGACTTCATTAAAACTAATTAAATATCCCCACATTCAGATGAAAGTGGAGGGGATATAACTGAGAGAAGCTCTTTTCAACCAGTGCACGAAAACCATAGTGCAATTGAAACCAGCGTTACTTATAAAGATTGTCCTTTCACTTCATCTTTCAATCCGTTTGATTATGAAAGCAATGCCTGGGAATTACAGGAAGAAATCTACGAAAACGACGATCAAATTCAAAATGAATTTCAAAACGACAATGAGCTCATAAAAAATCTGCTTTTCTGCGGAAGAGCTTAGAGAATTGGCAATCCTTTCAAACATGAGCCAAGGTACTGTTAAACAATAATACAACTCATTAATAAACGATTTCAAAAAAGTATTCTTGAGCAAGATCCGCGAAAAAAATTTTTTTTAGGTTAGGATTCCATTTGAGCGCAAGACCACTTTAAATCAATAAAGTCAATTTGAACATATTAAATCATATTGGTTTTGAAAGGAAACGTAAACAGACTCCTGTGGGAGTGATTAGATTTATAGTGGTAAATAAAACGCTGTTTTAAATCTTGTGAGATTTGAAACATTTAATAAATGAACAATTAGTTTTAATCAAGATCACGCCATGTTTAACTGCAATAAAGACTCCGCCATTTTGGACTTTTTCAATAGTAAACGAAAATAATATTATTATTTAAATAACTGCGTCTTTTATCTTCTTAAAAAACTGAAGAATGGTATGTCGAAATATGCCATTTGATTAAAAAATGCATTTAGATCCTTAGATGCAAAATAAAATTTGATGATATTTTTTCAGTATTTTTCAAATATGGGAAAAATACATTAAATGAGTGGCGCTCGAGTTATGTTGAAGTATTTTATTACTTTTTATCAGAAAAATGCCATTCGTTGGTGAATTTTTCACCATAATAGGTTGCTTTCGAATGTTATTTTATGAGTGCTTAGCATACGTATTCGGTTTAAAATATTACCACTCTGCCGGCCATCATACAAACTCAAAAGTTGTCGAGTGTTAGTAAACAAAATAAAACTCTTTCAGGATTCATTAATTATTTTTAAGTTAATTTAGTCAGCGTTGAATACATTTTGAGAGCAAAATATTAGATAATAAGTTTTAATTTATGTATTTGAAGTTGCCTTGAAGAACCCTTTGAGAATATAGAAATGAAACTTAATGGTTTTAATACAGTTTTGAAATTTAGTCTTGAAGGCCTTTTTAGGATGGGCCCTTTTTGGCTAGAAGCTGCTTTATGATGGTCTCAGGGATGTCTTGAAGATCACTTGATTTTATTCGAAATTTTATTGTATAGTTTTAAAGCGATCTTGAAGATCGGAATAAGAGCATTGTTGTTACTTGGGATACTCTTCAGAGTCAACTGACGGGCCGATCGTCGCGTGGCCGTCTTTATAGGGAGGGGGGGCGGGTGCTCCATTGACGTAGTTAATGACGTACTATTTGACGTCAATGGGGTATTCACGCACGGTGTCAGTGCGGGATGCACTCCGATTGGGTGTGACACGGCGAACACTGAGAAGCGGCTTCCATGCTGATGGGAGTCTGTGACTGTCATCTCTGGTGTTCAAACAATTTGGACGTTTTTCTATTTCTACAGCTTCACGAAAAATTCGGGATCTGAAAGATCGGACGGGAGCAATAGTTCTTGTATTGGGGAAATCGATAATGTGGCCTGTTTGGGTGTGATGTTGGGAAAGGGCGTTGGTGATATCTGAATGTCTTACTGAAAGTGAATGTTCCTTGGCACGGACCTGAATTCGTCGGTTCGTTTGTCCTATATAAGAACGAGGACAATTGGAACAGAGAATCTCATAAACACCGTGATTTTCGTTGGGAATTTTATCCTTGACGGATCTGATTAGATGGGAGAGTTTTTGTTGGGTGGAGAATATTGTTTTGATGTTTGTGTTTTTGAGAGATCTTGCGATCTTATCTGTTACTCCTTTGATGTAAGCAAGGAATAATTTAGGTGTAGATTCTTGGTCAGTGGGATTGGAACGTGGTAGAGGTGGGGTGATGTTTGTGTGTTTGCGTATGTTCTATCTGACGACGAACACCGTGAATCAGAACTCAAGACTCTAAAACATATATTATTACAGAACGGTTACAACACATATCAAATCAACAAGAACATACGCAAACACACAAACATCACCCCACCTCTACCACGTCCCAATCCCACTGACCAAGAATCTACACCTAAATTATTCCTTCCTTACATCAAAGGAGTAACAGATAAGATCGCAAGATCTCTCAAAACACAAACATCAAAACAATATTCCCCACCAAACAAAATCTCTCCCATCTGGTCAGAACCGTCAAGGATAAAATTCCCAAACGAAAATCACGGTGTTTATGAGATTCCCTGTTCCATTTGTCCTCGTTCTTATATAGGACAAACGAACCGACGAATTCAGGTCCGTGCCAAGGAACATTTCACTTCAGTAAGACATCAGATATCACCAACGCCCTTTCCCAATATCACACCCAAACAGGCACATTATGATTTCCCCAATAACAAGAACTATTGCTTCCGTCCGATCTTTTAAATTCCGGAATTTTTCGTGAAGCTGTAGAAATAGAAAAAAAACGTCCAAAAATTGTTTTGAACACCAGAGATGACAGTCACAGACTCCCATCAGCATGGAAGCCGCTTCTCAAGTGTTCGCCGTGTCACACCCAATCGGAGTGCATCCCGCACTGACACCGTGCGTGAATACCCTATTGACGTCAATACTACGTCATTAACTACGTCAATGGAGTACCCGCCCCCCTTCCCTATATATACGGCCACGCGACGATCGGCCCGTCAGTTGACTCTGAAGAGTAGGCAGGTTTAGACTTCAGAGTTGACAGGAAGTAGTACGGTTGGTGGAGTAGGCAGGTTGAGACCACGCAATCGTATTATTTCCGATTCCTCCTAATTCGATTCGTGGAGTGGGCAGATTGAGGCCACGTATCTGAATAATTTTTCCTTCTAATTCTCTTGAAGATGGCTTCGCAAATAGAGCCAAAACGTCGAGATTTTTCAAATTTTTTACGCGGTTCATCCCGAGAACCAAGTTTTTCATATATATATTCATATATATATATATATATATATATATATATTATATATATATATATATATATTATATATATATATATAACATATAGATACATATATATATATATATATATATATATATATATATATATATATATATATATAATATATATTTATATATATATATTATATATATATATATATATATATATATATATATATATATATATATATATATATATATATATATATATATATATATATATATATATATATTAAGAAATAAGCTTTATGGAGTCGATGTCTCAAATTTTTTCCATAAAAATAGTCAACGTATCATTTTTGGAAACTGTATTTGTGGATTCGCAGGTTTGCAGGACGAATCTCGAAATTACGTTGACTCGTTTGAAAAAATCATATTTTCCGGGCTTGCTATGTAAATAACTATTGATAATTTATTTTGTTACGGAAACTGGAGTTTTATGGTGTCCGCTACACTGGTTTGAGTCTTATCTTGGAAGTAAAAAACAATTTGTAGGGACAAATAACTCCAATTCTGCTTCTAAATCTATCACTAGCGGTGTCCCCCAATGTTCTGTTTTAGGTCCTGTCCTCTTCTTGTTATTTATGAATGATATCATGTTTCTGAAGATCAATAGAAAAATTACGCTTTTCGTGGATGATACGAGTATTACTTGGAGCAACCTAATTCTGCGATGCTGCACTCTGAAATGATAATTGATCTTGGATTGATCAAGTTCTGGCCTGATGCAAACTTACTTTGCTTCAACGTAGATAAAACTGTCACCTTGTTTTATGAAAAAAACTCCCAGGATCTATTCCTGCAAAACCATGCCATTGAAATTGTCGATTATGTCAGATTTTTACGCCTCTTTATCGACAATAATCTCATTTTCACAGCATGTGCATGTCTTACCAAAAAAAATTATCATCAGCCTGTTTTGCCAATAAATCCATCTCAAGTGAATTAGATACGGCATCTACAAGAATTGACTATTTTGAAATGTTCGAATCTCATCTTCGTTATGGTCTTCCATCTGGAGTTCAAGTATTCTTCACAACTCACTCTAAAGAGGACTACTATTCTGAGCATTGATTGATCAATATGACCGTATTGAATAACACAGGCATCAGCTTCGATTGAGGAGGATTTGATACTCTCGGTTCTATTGTAAAGTTTGTATATATTTTGTATGGAAATGTGGTGTGATTTTTATTTCTAGGTATTGCATTGTTTAGTTTGTATATTTTTTGATTGATGTGTGTTTATTTTTATGTTTTACCTACATTATTACATTACATTATTTTTCGCTTCGTGTATTATTTTAAGACAATAAAACATATTTTTATTGGAATTGATTTGATAATCATTGTTTTTTCAATTCCAAGAAAACATCCGAAGCGATCATTCAAGTTTAATCACTTCTTCCGTTACATTTATTTCATATTGAATTCCACATCGAGACACATTTAGAAATCAAATTTTATTAAATTACTGAGATTTCCTTGACAGAGAAATCAAAATTAATTTAACATAATTTGACTTCTACATGTCACTCACGGGGAGATTTAAAGTGAAACAAATGTTACTGAAGAAGTTTAACACCCAGGACGAAACGTTTCTACAAATATATACGTCTCAATAATTTTCGAATCAAATAACAAAAGATACTCTATAGAGGAAAAAATATATGATAGGTCATTGAAGTTTTGTCCTTCCGTACAACAGCCTTTGTGAATTAATCAATAAAATGAAATTTCAACCATCCGTCTTATGTTATTGCAAATAAATGTAAATTAAGTAAAAATACAGCAAATATATAAAATATATGGCTCTTAGAAATGGGATAGTTGTCTAACAGGAAGAATAAATTTCGAAAGCGACATATAGTATTGTCTGTAAATCCGTAGCACAAGGGAATATGATACAATTTGATGTGCATAGTATCGATTTGCATAAATTTTGTGTCAATTGTGGATTTTCGATTCCTGTCGCCGACATCCTGTAATTACTGATTCATTATGCAGAATGAACGAATAGATAACATGTACTGAGCATTCCAATTTAACTCTTTGATATAGCTGATTATCAATTTATCCATTGGTTGTATTTGAGATAAAAAACTGATAGTATTGACAGCAATATTCATTATAAAATTTCAGTATATTCCATTGAATTAAAATTGACATACATATATATAATTTCGTATTGAAGCAAGTATAGTGAATTTTCTTAAATCTGATTGAATTAAGCATGAAACATTTCAGCACATTGTAACCACATGCAGATAATGAAAACCAATATTATAAAAATATTGAAAAACAAAAAATTTCCAAATTTTATTCAAATGAATCATTTCCCCAATTCAGTACCTACACAAGAAACATTTATATTAAATTTTTTGAATTTAACATGTAGAAAATAAAGGCCTTGTATGGAATATCTGAAATTTTTTGTAAATTGAGAAGTTATATTCCAATAATTTGAGAAGGCATTAAAGTGAAGAATTCTTCTATATTGAAATTTTTCACTTATAATTTCCATATAATATTATTCTTTGTGAATAGTGAAACAGTAAACAATACGCCTCATATTTATTATAAATGAGTTCGTGAATATTTGATACAAATTTTATAGCAGGCGAAATTTGTTCAATTTGAAGCCAGGGTTACGTTACTGGTACGCATTTTAAATTTACCAATATACCTGAATTTTTGAAGAAAATAGAAATTAAAATTACAATTATATATATATATATATATATATATATATATATATATATATATATATATAATATATAAATATATATATATATATATATAATATATATATATAATATATAATATATATTATATTTTTATATCTATATTATATATAATATATATATAATAATATATATATATATATATATATATATATATATATTATATATATATATTATATATATATTTATATCTATATATATATATATATATATATATATGTATATATTATATATATATATATATATATATATATATATATACATATATAATATATATATATATAATATATTATATAAATATAGATATATATACTATATATATATATATATATATATATATATTTATTTACATCCTGGACTATTTGCTTCCGTTCATACGCGACTATTTTGCATCCACCACCCAAAAAACCCGGATGGGTGGAAGATATGGCCATCTATGCAGGAATATTGAACTGGCTTTTAAATAGGAAAGTAGGTCATATAGTTTTCATTCATTGTATTTCGAATTCTGAATATACGAAAAATTTTCACTTTGTGACTATTTTGCATCTTTTTTCACTAAGCTTACTATTTTGACTTCCGGAATACGTATTACTTTTCGTTCGTTATAGCTACTATTTTGCTCCTTTTGTATATTAATTTCCATATAAGGACTTATTTCCTCCGACCACTTTGCCGCGTTTTCAGGATAGTAGTTCCAATTGTCGAAGTGAAGTTTTATCGTCCAACATGTTTAGTTACTCAACATATTGAAAAAGTTATTTCGAAACTAAGTTATCGAACGCTGAGAGCATTCCGATAGTTTTGAGATTTCTAAATTTCCGTGAGTTCTTTACTTAGCCCAAACACTAGGACTCGAAGATTGTGAAAAGCCAGGAAAAATAGATTATTGGCTAATTCCTAACAGCTTTATTGAGGATTAATAATTATTATTACAAAAAGCACAAACTTATATATTTCAATGTCGTATGTATAGCGGCTAAGCGCTAGGCTAAATTTTTTATAATATTACAAACGGTGCAGCAGGGCGTTATAAAAATGTTTATAATTTCTTCACTAATGGACTTTTGTTAAAAACAAAAGAAGAGTTTTGAAGAGAAAACTCATATCCTTCATTTATCAATAATTGTGTTTTAATTTGATGATTGATTCAATATTAAAATGGAAATTACTATAATTTTTTTTATAAATTACATTATAGAGCAAAATTTGTTACCTACCTATATTTAAAAAAATATCAAACACATATTCGAATTTCTTAAGAATAGAGTAAAGTATACTCTTGTTTTTGTTATTATAACATTAATCAGTTATATGTTTTCCTGACTTGAAAAAAATAACTTCAAAAATGTAAAAATTTTCAAAATAAAATTTTTTTATAAAATTTGCATTCCAAATACAGCTGTAGCTGCTAAATTGTCAATAATCTTTTTTTTTCAATATTGATTGTTTACAATTTTACCTAGAAAATTCTTTTTCTATTTTTTTAATAGGATATTTGCTGAAGATTTAGTAGCTATTTAATATTAATTTCATTGAAAATTTTTTATTTGAGAAAATTCAAAATATTTTATGTTATTTTATTAATTTAAAAAATGTAATATACTAATTTATGTTATAATTACAAAAATTAGAGTATTACTGACTTAATTCTAAAGAGATTGAAATAAATTTTGAATCTCTTTTATTAATTTTATCAAATTTAACTGATTTTGCTCTATATATTATATTTAAAAGAAAAAATGTATAAGTAATTTTTCATGTTAAAGTAAAAAAACTATTGAAACACAATTATTTATAGTTGAAGAAAATGAGTTTTCTCTTTCAAAAAACTTATTTTTCTTTCAAAATCATTAGTAAAGAAGGGAAAGAATAATTTTATAACGCGATCAGCGTTGCGATTTTAATAATTATTATAAACATTCAGCCAGGACTTAATTTTTTGCTATATATTTTTCGGAAAATAAATTTGTTTTCACAAAAAAAATTAAATGATCCTACTTAAATATGGATGGACTATTCATTCAAATGACTCCTTCTTGACGTTAGTAATTTTCATTGAAGTTAATTTTATTTCCATATATTCAAGAAAAACTTTTTTCTTCAAACTTTTCGATGATTATTTGTTATTAGTGCCCACTTATTATTTGTAAACTTTTCTAATAATTAATACTTATCACTAATAAAGACGCTTTCTAATAACGAATTACCCAATAATCTTTTTTTTCGTTGGGCCAAAAACATTTATAATGAATTTCCGAAATGTGGTTATGAAGTTATTTTCTATTATTTTTCATTCGAGAATATCGGCGCGGTAGTAGGACATCTGCCGCCTACGTATTTGAGAAATTTAATTTAAACATTGCTAAAATAAATATCCAAAAAATTAATATGGAATTTTTTGAAAACGCATACTAATTTTACGTTATTATTAAACAAAAGAAACACATTGGTAGTTTTTTTGAATATTACTTCTTGATATTTTCAACTTTGTCGATTTGTGGGAAAAATGAAAATTATTTTTAAAGAATGAACCTTTTTTCTAATTCCGGAATTGTGAAAAAATGAAATATTCAGCTTTGAAAACTGGCTCTAGATTTTATACTGATTTATTAGTCAAAATTAATGAACAGGTCTCCAAATGGAAAAACTGAGAGAGTTATTTTCTTTCTAAGTTTAACTGTTTCATTTCAAATTGACCTAATTTTTTTTTCGAATTGAATTTACTAGGCAAAACTAACTGTTTTTCGCTTAGAATGGCCAAATAGGCGGAAAACACGACTAAAGTACATTTTGCATTTTTCACTTTGCGGTTACAAATAATGGAGTTTGTATGCAGCGAAAATCATTCATTGTAAAAAAATTCCAAAGTTGCCCTTAGTTTGCGTAGCTAAGTACTTTCCTGTTATTCACAGAAAAGTCCAATATGCTATTGAATTTTCATAACTTTACTGAATTTTTGACTAGGGAAATGAAATGTGGCCATAACCCATAATTCTTTTAAATTGTTGAATAATTTTTTCGTGTTCAACTTTGTTGAAAATAAATATCTTAATATATTGATAATAACATCTTTGGTTTCGGGCAAAACAATAACGAAATATGTTTCAAAATTGGACAATCTCTTAAATAAAATATTTTTTTCGCCTTGGAGAATTCAAGAAATTTTTACAAAAATATTACATCAGTTTTAAAAAGGGCCTTATTTAAATAGTCTACAAAAAACATTAAATAATATATAATAATAATAATAAAATAATATAATAAAACAACTGTATTTGTGTTAATAATTGAGTAACACTTCACAAATGCGAAATAAGCCGTAAGCTTAAGTTTTTCATTTCAGCATCACTTACATGGAAACATAAGATTCCTGTGTATTATGTACGATTTGCCTGCATCACGGTTCCGATTTTAGGAGTCAAAAAATAGTACGCAAAGTGTGAGGGGATCGAACGTGAATATACTCTCAGGTTATTATTTATTTTGCCCTAGCGTAGATTAGTTGAATAAAAATGAATATTATTTTTTACATTCAGTGAACGATTTTGACTCCTTTCTTTTCACATAACGTATCTTTGGTTGCATAATTAACCAAAATAATTATGGTAGACTCAAGGGACAACAGAAAGCAATTCACTAAGAATCGTGCTTATAGAGTAAGTTATCTCGAAGAAATTGGCCAAAACTATTTTGCATCCGATATACGGAGTCAAAATGGGCGTGGAGTCAAAATGATATGTGTATACGCTAATGTACGGAATCAAAATAGTGCTACGGATATATATATATATATATATATATATAGATATATATACAGTGCTTTCATGATGAAAGGAACAAATTCATTAAAAAATTAGGTTTCTATTTCATGTTAAAATCCTCGGAGAGGTCGATTAGTATTTTTATTTGGGCATTTTTCGCAATAAAAAGTTTGTATACAGGGTGTCTCATTCAAGAGCTATGGCTTTGTCATTAGTTTTTTTAAAGGTAATACCCTGTATATTATTTCACTTTACAATTCTACGATAAATTCTTATCACTTTTTGTGAACATACCATATGCCTCAACTCGATGGATTGCCAGAAACGGAGATAGTGGGTAATGAGAGGTACGATATGAAAACACACAAATGTAATTACTAATTTAATTTTTACATATGTTCAATCTGTTGTCCGTTTACTTCGAGACATTTTTGAAGTCGATTCAATGTTTCCCGTTGCACATTTTCAATTACTTCTGGACTGATAAGTTCTTATTTCCTGCCTGATTCTCTCTTTTTAGATCATCAATATTATTTGTCTATTCAAATAAACTTTAGACTTCAAATAACCCCATAAGAAAAATCCAATGGGGTTATGTCCGGTGATCTTGGCGGCCACTCAATCGGACCTCTCCGTCCTATCCATCTGTTGGGAAAAGATTGCATCAAGAAATTGTCGAACAGCGATTGAATAGTGAGGAGGTGCCCCATCTTGTTGAAACCATATCTCATTATTAGGTATGTCAGGATCTTGTGGGTTAGGAAACAAAACAGCTAAAGCCGGAATGAGTTCGAACTGGAGAAAGTTCAAGTAGTCACTCCGTTTAGTGTTCCTTCAAAAAAATAGGGACCAACTATACGATTTCGAACAATCGCTGCCCATGTATTAATTTTTTGAGGCCGCTGTGTGTGGCATTCTTGCATCCAATGAGGATTCTCGGTCGCCCAATACCTACAGTTTTGTCTGTTGACGTGGCCATTTAAAGTAAAGGTGGCTTCATCAGAAAAAATTATGTTTGTATAATGAAATTTAGATGTTGATTATGAATTTCAAGAATCTGCTCACAAAACTGTACTCTGCGGTCAAAATCGTCTTCTAATAATTCATGTACCAGCTTAATTTTATAGGGATGATACTTATTTACCTTAAGTATTTTATGCACGGACCCTACTGATAAATTGAAAATTATTGGAAATTGTAGTAATGGATGTATGAGGGTTATCTTGGGTTTCTAGTAGAACGTTCAAGCACTGTTTCTTCAGATACTCTCGGTGGTCTTCCTTTTAGGTAAATCTCTAACGTGGCCGTATCTCCTGAAATTTTGATTCAATTTTGCTGGACTGTCGATCTAGTAATTGGCGGACGATCAGGATGATTTTCATTGAATAGATTGCAGACTTCTTCTTGTGGAACGCACCCTATCTCCAAAACCAATCAATCATAAGTACTTCAATACGTTCTCTCTCAAGTAATTGCATTTTCTTAAACAATGAAGTAGTGTAGTGCCTGGAGCGTTAAAAACGTGAAAACTGCGGACTATACAGCACCAGTGAATGAATTCAGATGGTACATGTGAAATTTCATTCTTCAGATTTAATGACAATGTTTACCTAAATTTTTTTTTTGTACTTTAATCCACATTTTAAATCTCCAGGTGCTCCACTATCTCCGTTATTAATCTGGGAATCCATCAAGTTGAGGCATATGGTATGTTCACAAAAAAGTGATAAGAATTTATCGTAGAATTGTAAAGTGAAATAATATACAGGGTATTACCTTTAAAAAAACTAATGACAAAGCCATAGCTCTTGAATGAGACACCCTGTATACAAAATTTTTATTGCGAAAATTGCCCAAATAAAAATACTAATCGACCTGTCCGAGGATTTTAACATGAAATAGAAACCTAATTTTTTTAATGAATTTGTTCCTTTCATCATGAAAGCACTGTATATATATATATATAAAATTACTTTTTTATATATCTATATATATATATATATATATATATATATATATATATATATATATATATATATATATATATAAAAAAGTAATTTTTCTTGTTCCAGCACATTGAATCATATTTCTTTCCGAAAGAGAAGAACTACGTTCGGAGTCATCTAACAGTAGTGCAAATATGGAGGATTTTAGAGCACACGCTTGATAGTGTGGTTATTGTTATTAGAAAAAACCTTTCAACTCGCTTTCCACGAAGAAGCGATATGGTTGATCATAAAAGCTAAGAGATAGCATTACACAATATGCCATAGTAGAATGCTTTCTTCTACAACACATTCCAGAACTGAAATTGTTTACTTTTGGAGTTTCATTTACCGAAGTCGCTGCAAGTAAATATGTGAAAATTGTTATTAGTAATTTTGTGATGACAGAATTATTAACTGGTTCACGATACATCAACAGTTGTCAAAAAAAAGTTTACAATTTCTCCCAATAATTGTTCCTTTGAATTAAACGGAAAGAAGTACACCAATGTATCAGTTAAGATTTTTTTTTTTTAGTTAATGAGGATGATGGGACACAGGCGAGTAGTCGTCTGTGTTTCATCGTGTACTCTCTTCGGTTTGTGAGTGAATACATTACCCAGCATATATATATATATATATATATATATATATATATATATATATATATATATATATATATATATATTATATATATTATATATATTATATATTATATATATATATATATATTATATATATATATATAATATATATATATAATTTAAGTTGTAATTCTGGACAACCACAACATCCATATCTTATCCAGGATTCGAACCCGGTACCATCTGTGCCATAGACAATTTCCCAATCATGTGGAGCACAGACGGTTGAAAATTAACAGTTGATTAGAATGATGAATACATTCTTCAATAATTTCAATTGTAATAATAATTAACATGAAAAAAAAAACTATTTTTTAGAATTTCAGTACAAGTTACTTCTCCTAGAATAATAATTGGATGAGATTTAGAGTTCATAAAAATATTTTAGTATACCTACTGGATATAATTTTTTACTTGAAGCTTTTAGACTTCAAAATGAAATAGTAGTATACCTTTCAGAACTTCCTTCGCCCATATTTTATACAGTAAACGAAAATATGAATAAACTTTGAGAAAGACGAAGGAATATTGATGCCTTTCTCAACTATTGTCGTATATCCTTCATTTATATATATATATATATATATATATATA
This sequence comes from Cynegetis impunctata, assembly GCA_030704885.1. Taxonomy (NCBI): domain Eukaryota; kingdom Metazoa; phylum Arthropoda; class Insecta; order Coleoptera; family Coccinellidae; genus Cynegetis; species Cynegetis impunctata. Next base: position 14,397 of record JARQZK010000157.1, read on the forward strand.
TATATATATATATATATATATATATATATATATATATATATATATATATATATATATATATATATATATATATATATATATATATATATACAGTGCGGAAAAAAAGTATGGACTTACCCTAATAAATTGGTAGCCTTCAGGTTTTATGGAAAACGCTCGAACAGGTAGATTTAGTTTTTCTGTTTCCTACACTTTGACAAAATTATTTTGTTCTTTTAATGACATCTGTCAAAAATATGACGTCATCGACATTTTTCTTAAATGACAATATACAGCATGCGATACATCATTTGAAAGCTCTTGCATCACTCAGTATGTTTCTAGATTTGTATGTGATTCTGTAACTTCGTTTCAAAATGGCGGCGGTAAAATTGTGGAAATTATTTTCAATTGACTCCCAGTAAAAGTACAACTCTTTCTCGATTTATCAGAAAAAAACAATCAATCATCAAACTCAAACAGTACTAAGGCTTCATCATTCAATTTCTGTCCTCACATTAAGTTTCTTGGCCTGAGCTTGTTCTTTAATTCCATGGAGAAAAACGAAATTCGATATCGCAATGGCATTACAATAGAAGTTTTGGGCGGCCGTCATTTATAAACGGAGCTGCAGAATCGCATTAAAATTTAGGAAAATACTAAGGGAAGCAAGAGCTTTCAAACGATGTATCGCATGCTATATACTGTCATTTGAGAAAAATGTCGATGACGTCATATTTTTGACATTTTTCATTAGAAGAAAATAATTTGGTCAAAATGTAGGAAACAGAAAAACTACATCGACCTGTTCGAGCGTTTTCGATAAAACCTGAAGGCTACCAAATTATTAGGGTGAGTCCATACTTTTTTCCGCACTGTATATTTATTATATATTAGCTGTGCAGCCACGCGATGCCGTATCTTATTTTGAAATACAAAATGGCGAATGCGCCTGAATAGTTACATGGCCACTCGTATTACAAAACAAATTTTTACAAGAAATGCATAGCTGATTTTAAAACATTTTCATCAATATTTAGAATAGACTGTAAGGGTAAACAAACGCGTTAAGGCGTTAAAATGAAAGGTCTTCTTGTGACCAAGAATTTTGCAACTGAATTCTACGAAATAACGGTCAAGGGAGAATGTTAGATAATTCGACATCTTTGCCACACACGACGTGAACACCAGACAACCTGTTCCGCTCTTCAAAGAGCTCATCAGTAGTTTCTTCTGTGTGGCTCGGATGTCGAATTTTCATACATTTTCCCTTGAAGGATCATTGGGAATACCATGTCACCTGATCTTATGAAAATAGCTCCGTAGTAGGGTTGATTTAATTAATCATCAATATTTCAAATGAATTTCCCGACGTATCATTATCTTTATCATACACGCTGCGCCTGTTAATTTGTTGACCCTGACTATTATTATAGGACTAGATAGAAGATTACTCGTAAAAATTGTAATTAATTCTTCACTTCAAAATCATACTTCATCTTCCATAAATAACTAACTCTAAGTTCAAAGTTGAATTCCCCTGATTATTTCAAAAATATAAAGTTTAAGATTAGCTACATAGTTTTAACATCACGTCATATTAAATCTATCTTTCTCTGAACTACGACTGTGCTGGAAGGATCGCTTTTTAAAACACATATCAATACGCATATACGAATACAACTGACCCTGAGAGAGTAACACCTACATTACGCGTCCTCATGTTCAGGACTAGCTTCCATTCTCCAAGTGTCTGTAGTGTAACGTGTGATAAGAAGCTTCGTTCCAAAAAACTCTTCGAATTGTTGATTTATACTAAAATATTATCATCAGCGGACATCATTAAAAATTATGTTTGCTCATACTGGATAAAAAAGGCACCATCAACTTATCTGAATACACTGTTCAACAAATTCTAGTAACTGGAATCGTATTTGCGATAGCCAGATTGTTTCATATAGTTGGATGAGCTATGAATTTCAGACAGAAGATTTCTCCGTCTGCAAGTAGTCGCTTAATTACACTGAAAAACCTCCAAAGATCTTCTTCTGATTATGAAATTTCCTGACATAAATACGTTTCGTTTGTAAGTTATCTTACTGAGATTAACTCGGTCGACAAAAGTTCAGCAGCTGAGCAAGTTCATGAATTCAAAAGAAGGTCCCTTTGAGAACAAAAGCTGCTATTTCGGTTTTCCTTGGCATTGTAACGCAAACAACTTTTATTGAATGGAGGAACAGCATAATAGTCTTCGCATTTAAATATTCACGTAGGCTAGGGATTAATTCAAGCACCCCAGTCGTGTGCACTAGATTAGGAATTATATTTGTTTAAGTTTGTTGAAACTTTTGGCTATTATTACCAGAACACTGATAAAATATTTACATTCAGTATATTTAGGACTTACTTGACAATTAATTGTCCATCACTTGATGGAACACAAAAAAAGTGGTTTCTCTTTGTGTGTGCCTGTGGATTAAATCATTCTTAGTTTTTCCTTACAAAATTTTATTTTTTTTTTCATATTATTGTCGCTTCTATTCTGTAGAATGAAGTATTTTGAGATTTTGCAGGATTTAAAAACAAATGCAAATTATTACTGTTTCGTTTTCACAGAAGCTTACGAAGAAAATTCACAAAATTTTAAATTATATTCGTGGAAGTTCAAACTTCCTCTAATACAACACAAAAATGAAAATTGATCTGTTGAACTTTCAGCTTTAGCAAGAAGTTCTTTATTTTTGAAAAAACACATGAATCAGAGTTTTCTGATGATTTGCATGATACCTGAAATTTCACAAGATATCTGACAGCGTTTTCAATAGTAACGGCATTCTTGCATGAAAGCAGGCAGTGCTTACTTTAAATTTTTATTGCAAGAGTTGTTCTAAATGAAATTAAAAATTCCAAAAATGAGACAGAATTGAAAAAAGGCTTTACTTACCCTTAACCATTCATTACCTCTTAAGTTTGTAAGGGTAGACGTCATCCCCTAGTGAAGTTTGAACTTGATGGTTGCAATATATTCACAAATTATTTCTCCCTCGAAAACAAACTTCTCACAGCTTTGGATTTCGTTTGCTTTTAAAACAAGAAATTTTTTTTTATTACAAAAGTTTATTTTTTATTGTAGACGTTATTTTGCACGAAATTTGTAAGACTACGCCCCTTATTACATGTTTCTAGGAGTGGATATCATAAGCTCGTTCGGTTTGAATTTGGGGGTTGGGGAATATTTTTCACGTCGTTTTTTGATTTCATGAAAAGAAATCCTTTTTTGTTAGGGAAGTTAATACTTCAATTTTAAAATTGATTTTGCACAAGGTTTCTAATCAAACTCTAAAACTTATTCAACTTTTATGAAGAAGAATTGAAAAATCTTTAAAATGAAGTACTACTGGACCCCTCTTTCCATTTGAGATGTCAAGGGTGGCTGTAACCCCCCCTTCTTGAGAGTTAAGCTCGAGGATTCTTAAAAATTCTCTGATTATTTTCCCCTCTAAAATATTTCATCATTGGCTGTTTTTTGCTAACAAAACAAGAAATTCCTTCAAATTTTTTTTCTTCGTTCTATCTGGGAAACACTGTATATAAATATATGATTAAACTCGATTCGTTGGATCGAAAAATCTACTCACATGGCGAAGAAAACTCAGAATCGTTGTTTATTGACAAATAATATTTCTTGATTTTGTTGATTTCTTTTGTTGTCTTTCCATTTCTCGCATTTCGAATTCTCTGTTGCTGAAACTTGAACAGAATAGAATTTAATCCCCAAACTTCAACTTCATATTTATCGAACTGAGATGATTCACTGTCTAGACTCCAGGTGCGATTTTTCACAGGAGTATAATCTATAAGATACTTGAATATTTCTTTTCGTAAACCTCTTACTAGTATTGAAAAATATTCTCAAAGCTCGGTATGAGAAGCAAAACGGAAAATTTGGATTTAATGCAGAGAAAATACGAAATGCTAGTTTTTATTCCTAAAAAGAATTTTACTCTTCGGTCAATTTTCTTTGATTTAACTGGACAAAATAACAGATTATACACATAATAATAACAGACTCTACATTGAACTTCAGAAATGTACTTCATTGATGAACATTATGCGTATATTATTGAAATTTTTATCTTACTGCTTTTGTCAAAATATGTTCATTATTTTAATCCATTTTTCGCAATATCTTGTGTAGTTATCATAAAACGTAATTCTCGATACAATTCTGTATAAACTGATGCGGAAATATAGTTTTCAGCTATCAAGAATGTTTTGATAATGATTTGATAATTGAAAATTCAAGCGTTATTCAATATATATATTCAGGAGAATTGGAAGGGGTGGTCTCAACCTGCCTACTCCAACAACCGTTCTGCTTCCTGTCAACTCTGAAGTCTCAACCTTCATAGTCAAATGACGATCAATCAATCAATCAATCAATCAATCAATCAATCAAAAAAACGTTCATTAGTCTTTCTGGGGGGAATAAATTTTTTTTTCTAGCTAAATAATTTATTTTGGGAAGTTATAAGGTTTTGCAACCTTCTTCAACCGTGGCTTTACTTAATTAATATTCTGACATTTTCAATTACGGGTCGATCGTCGCGTGGCTGTATTTATAATGGGAGGAGGGCGGGTACTCATGCTCATCAGTGTGGGATGCACTCTGATTGGGTTTGACATGGCGACCACTGAAAAGTGGTCACATTATCGATATCCCCAAAACAAAAACTATTGCTCCCGATCTTCCTAATCCCGAATTCTCCGTGAAGCTGTAGAAATAGAAAAACGTCCAAATTATTCAAACATCAGAGAGGACAGTCACAGATTCCCATCAGCATGGAAACCACGGTGGTCGCCATGTCACACCCAATCAGACTGCATCCCGCACTGTTGAGCGTGAGTACCCGCCCCCTCCCTTATAAATACGGCCGCGCGACGATCGACCCGTTGCATTTTTTGCGATTCCTCCTAATTCGATTCGTAGAGTAGGCAGATTGAGGCCACGTATCTGAATTGTTCCCCTTCTAATTCTCCTGCAGATAGCTTCACAAAAGGAGCCGAAACGTCGAGATTTTTCGAATCTTTTACGCGGTTCATTCCGAACCAAGTTTGTCATATATATATATATATATATATATTTAAATATTATTATTTATATATTTTTATATTTATATATATATATATATATATATATATATATATATATATAAATATATATATAAATATATATATAAATATATATATATTTATATATATATATATATATATATATATATATATATATATACAAGAGTGAAATGCAAGGGTGCTCATTCAAAAAATTGGAATAAATCAAGCAAATCTCCTTATGGAACACTCCCATCAATCCTCTAGAGATAAATAAATAAATGGTAGATGAACTGTGAGGGATTCATTGAGTTTTACTCGATGCCGCTTGCTTTCCTTCTAGATTGGAGGTTAATGCCTGATGTTATATTCCAGCGCATGAAGTGTATACATGATGCTCATCTTCGAAAAAATTATGTAGTTGTGAAATGAAGTACAGTTATCACATTCAGTAGATCGATAATAAGTAGAATTCAATGAGTTCAAAACAGTCTGTCTTCATTTCTATCGTTTCTGGTGAGCACCTTCATGTTTCTAACATTTATCCCTTAAGGATGGATGGGATATTCTGATAAATGTACTGGCATTCTGTTCTTCTACTAAGTCAATAACGACAAGTTCTGTAGGAGCTGCTAGAAATTTACGTTATTACTTCTCTTTTCTTAGCAATAACAGGACATACATTTTCAGCTGCAGATTGCTTGGTCGAAGATAGTTTATTATTAAAACCATAGTCCGGAATTGGTCCATTACGAAAAAGAGGGTGAAGTATTTATTCAAAAACTTCATGAATATTATGGATTTTCTAAAATCAAGAATTCTGATATACTTATTTTCTAATTGTAAGCAATGCTTTTCTGATTATATGAGCCTAGTGTGATATTCGTGTAAGAAATCGATAACCTTCAAATAGACCTAAAAGACATATATCTATCTTAACTATTTTCTCAAATTTCTATCATTATATAATTTCGGAAAGAATCAATGCTGGACTATGGTTTCACAGAAAATTTAATACTATTTTAGATCCTACAAGTCTCTGCTGAAGACCATTCTCCTTATAAAGACTCTCCCTTTATATATATATATATATATATATATATATATATATATATATATATATATATATATATATATATATATATATATATATATATATATAGAATACGTTTGGCGTCAAGGAATTAAGTGAAATGAAATTTAGTAAACTACTAGCTGAATAGCGAAGCGACTCCAGTGGATGTGTTGCTCTTGATTTAGTGCAGTGATGTGTATTAAAATAAATAAAAAAGTGAAGCCACGAATAATGTTTGTCAGGATGATGGAAATTGAAATTAAATTCCAAACAGACAGAATATGGTAGCCACGGAAGAATGAAAAACCGCTTGATATGCAGCATTGCTCTATAACCATAAAGATAAATGATTAAACAAACTTATGAGGATATACCTCGAATACATCATATAGATTAAATTGACCGCAATGCGAAAAAGAGCGGCTAAGTATGAATTGCCGGAAATTTCAATTATTTATAGCACATGCATGGTCGAAAAACAAATGTATTTTGCTGAATCAACATGAATAAACGGATGAAACGTCGGTATAGCCAGTTTATGAATGCTAACTCGGAAAAACATTTTACTGTTCACAATGATTAGTTACGCACAATTTCATAATATTTTGATGAAGAGAATTTTTTGTTCTAAATTTCAAAACAAATGGAACATAAATGGCCATCAACCCAACTTCAATACTGAAGAAGCCGTTTTTCTTTCAATTAATAATAATAATAATATTTTTTTTCTTTCGGACATATGTCTACACAAAAGGGTTTCAAACCTGTATAAAGAAAAATTAACAATATAATTCTTCCTGAAATTGATAGATAACAAATATACATTTATTTATTCATTGATAGCGAATGATCTGATCCTCAAAGTGCAAATTATAAAGTATTATAGTTAGCCTAGGTGTTGAGACTTTAACATTAGTATTTTCTCTAATTCTTCTTCTCTGATATTTGATTTGATGTGCATGTCTTCAAAGTGTTTGTAAAAAGGGCACTCGAATATTAAATGATTCTTTCAAATATAGATATTCAAAATACACTCACGAAATAAAATAATTTTGATTTTTCAGATTTTTCAGATTTTTCTTTATTGATGAATGACTTCAGGTTTCTTTTATTTGTACAAATTGTTTTAACGTTAATTTTCGATAGTCTGTTACAAATTATTGGGAAGTATTTCAATAAATTATGTGACGAATTTGAGTAGCAAAATTTGTAACAGACTATCGAAAAATAACGTTAAAACAATTTGTACAAATAAAAAAAACTTGAAAACATTCTTGGTCAATAATAAAGAAAAATCTAACATCGGAGAAAACAGTGGTGTTTACAAAATATTTTGCGACGAATGTCCTGCTTTCTGTATTGGACAAACAGGAAGCAATATAAACATTCGTGTTGAAGAACATAAAAAGTCGATTTTACAAAATGAAAATACCTCTGACTTCTCCGAACATTGTAGCAAATTAAATCATTTCCTGGATTTCAACTAAAACCAATTGTTGCAATCAGGTAACAAAGGAAAGCGCCCTGACCTTCTGAAATTCTCGAAATAAGTTCCGCCCATAATAGTAAATTACCCCTTGTAAACGAACAAATTGATTTTCAGGAATCAATTTTGCTTTTGCCTGTTTTATAAAATAAGATGTAATACTCTCCTGTAGTCAGTCTTGATAATGAATTCATAACTCGAAACATGTCGACTATTCTTTACTGCTAAATACAGTATCTAAATATTTTTATATAGTGAAACATAAGCCCAGTGTGTTTTATTTTAAAGTATATACTTTATTCTAATAGTAGAACACTTCAAAAAAATTTATTGATACCCGACATCGGAACCACGTGAAGAAATTGAATGGTCTCGAAGTAGTCGCATGAAGGATGGTCTGAAGTCTAAAGCGAAAGGAAACTAAGTCGTGCGGGCTGGGAAACGCAGTCGACTCCCAGGATTTCCGTTTGTCGGAAGATGGAAATTTGCCCACGCACATTTACTTCCTCTACCTGTGAATATGATCATAGGAAACATGATTTAAATGGAAGAGATTTATTGAACAAGCGGAACCGGAAATATAGACAAAGGATAGCGTTTCATTGAAGATATTTAAATGAAAATATGAACAACATGCGATTCCGAGATGAAATACCACTGAGGATACTAAATTTCAGGATGTCGAAATATTCCTATCGTGTGGAAAATTGAGATCGCTTAAGTCCTATCTAAATTTAATCTGTGTTTCAGAATTCTCTGTTCAATACACTATTTATTTTCTTATTGAAACAATGGTTAAAAATAACAATTTACACATTTATTATAAAAAATAACCCATGACGCACGTTTCGGTGGAACTTCACCTCCTTCAGATGCTAATGGCAAATTAACTATGATTCTCTGTTATATCGAAAACAAGAAATGACAAATTATTTAGAAGGGGTAAATACAAAGATGGTTACAAATAATTATTAGAATAGGAAGAACCAATTCTGAACTGCTAGTCAGGTAGTTCGGTAATTTTGAAAAGATTGAGAAGGGAGCTTGAAGTATGATCGATTTGCCTATTCAATAGGAGACCAGAATGCTTGTAGATTGTTTTCAAATTGCTTTCAAACATTCTTTAACACTTTACACCCTAATATAAAATTCACTTTAGAGATGGAAAAAGATAACTCAATTAACTATTCGGATTTGAAAATAACAAAAGTAGGTAGATAACAAACATAATTTTTCAATTTTTCGCAAACCATCGCACACTGATAGCGTCATACATAGTACTTCCCTACATCCATTCGAACACAAAATGGCAGCTTTCAATAGTAAGGTACATCGTTTAATAAATATTCCACTTTCAAACGCTAATTTTAACATCTAGAAAAATATAATTGAACAAATTGCCGTAAATAATAATTATGATCCCAATATTATAGACAATATGTTAGATTGAAAGTTTTTCAAAAATGCGATTAACCAGGTGTACCTCCTTACTAAAAATAATATCAAATATAACAGCCTCACTTTCATCGGAAATTCAAGTAAAAAACTTAAATCTCTCTTATTTAAGCACAACATTAACATTGCTTATCGCACCGGTAATAATTTAGGAAATCATATAAAAAATAATAAATCCAAAGTTCATAAAGATAAGAAATCAGGAGTTTATAAAATTAATTGTGGCGATTGTGATAAGTTTTACATTGGTAGAACTTTCAGAAGTTTTCAAACTAGAATTTCAGAACACAAACGTTGGTTTGTTAATCAGAAGTCGGATTCACATTATGCAAACCATTTAATCCAAGAAAATCACACATTCAATTTCGATTTTAAAATATTAAATACTGAAAGTAAGGGAATTAAACTTAATTTTTTAGAATCATTACAGATAAATAAATACAAGCATTCCGGTTTCCTATTGAATAGCCAAATCGATCATACTTCAAGACCCCTTCTCAATCTTTTCAAAATTACCGAACTACCTGACTAGCAGTTCAGAATTGGTTTTTCCTTTTCTAATAATTATTTGTAACCATCTTTGTATTTACCCCTTCTACATAATTTGTCATTTCTTGTTTTCGATATAACAGAGAATCATAGTTAGTTTGCCATTAGCATCTGAAGAAGGTGAAGTTCCACCGAAACGTGCGTCATGCGTTATTTTTTATAATAAATGTGTAAATTGTTATTTTTAACCATTGTTCCAATATGTTTATTAATTTACACCAAGTATCGGCCCAATCAATCCAAATATTTATTTTCTATTCTCTATGGTAATTAAGAAAAGGGATTCAACTTATCATCGAGATTTCATTTGAAAAAATATAACGTGATTCGTCTTATTACATTACACTTATACATTGAATTAGATATGGGTAAAGTGGATATATAGGAAAAAAAGCAACAAAAATTCGTCACTGAGGTATTATTGAAACGAAGTTCCTTACGGCAGGTTTGAAGGAAATAGGGATTTCACTGCGGGACCAAACTGAAAAATAGGAGACAAAAAGTGTGACGGAAATAAACTGACGGAAAAAACTGACGAAAGTCACGCTTTTTAGTTAATACAAGCAAATATTGTACACCTTTCTCTTTCTCCATCTTTCTTTCCGTTCTCTCATCCCTTCTCTTTCTGATCCCACTCCGCCACGACAATCGTCAATGCATTATATGTACTCATGAATTCATGTACAAGCAACTCGAAAACGTCAGATGTGAAACATCGAAATAATTTTGTATAAGTTATATGCATGAAAGAACAGATTACGACAGGAATCAGATATGGCATAATTAAAAGATAAAGCTTTACAAATCTGTTCCATAAAATAATGACTACGTATTGTAGGTTTATATTCAATTATATAGCGTGGCGATACGTTATCCTCTCGTTATATACACTATTTCTTCTATACTTTACATTGCGTTGACGAGTGAGTGGTCTAAGTACTGAATCTAGGTATGCCGTACTTCTGGGTTCGAACCCCAGAGGTTACTCCTGGCTTTTTTCATTTTTTTATTTACAATCTCGTAAGAGCTCTTAGCCCCACCTTTCAATATTAATTATTTCAACTGCGCTCCGACATGCACATGTTTCGTTTTCGCAAATTGTGGTCCTTCTATATTATCCGAAGAAACTTCTTCCTACCTGGTGTCCCATGACACCGTTTTCTTGTTTTTTCTCCATTTTTTTTATCATACAGATGTTAAACTCCCTAAATCAATCGCAAAGTCTGTAGAATTGCAGAAAGCATAAAAAATTACAAAAAAATATGTCATTTCTACATTAAAATTGTGGCGGTGAGAAAACATTTTTGAAACCACCAAATATCACTTCCCTAACATCAAGCGAATCTAAGTACAAATTTTTAAACCAATAACTCAATTTTGAGTAGCTTGTAACCACTCTCCCTTTTAAAATATATTTATTCCCGAGCTAGCAGGGAGATTGGTTAAACATATATGGGTTCTATGAAGGTATTTACTATTTTCTTATTACATAGAATGAGACTTATCTGTTTTTATTTTATTTAATTTTCTATCGACGTTTTTCCTAGGTGGATTGTACTCTTGACTTCTGCCCTATCTTTGTCCCTAGTTTCTTGGTAGCTTCAGCTGTGGTTTCTTAAACTCCAGCCAAGGTTGTCTTTTAAACTCCAGCCAAGGTGAATGTTTACTCCAGACAAGGTTATCTTTTAAACTCCAGCCAAGGTGACTAAAATAATTCGGGGCAAATCAACATACAATCTCAAACTTAATATTTTCCAAGAATATCTGTAGGGTATCGATGGCCAATTCAAATTAACATTTAGATTTATCTCAAGCAAAGATGCTAAGAAAGACAGTGTATGTTCCAACATTAAACTGAACATAAGATATGACCACGTGAAATTTGCCATCGTTAGCCTACAAAAATCTTGTGTTAAATTGAGAGAATGAAATAAGCAAATAAATTAAAAATATTTTAAATTAAGAAATGTAAGATGATTATTTCAATATTGAAAGATAAATAATTTAATATAGATAAATGAAAAAAAATGAAATGGCGGAAAAATGAAACAAGGAATCAATTCAGATTTTCAAGATAATGCATTTATACGAAATAATCATATTTCTTCTCATAACTTACCGTCTATCAGACGCCACAGATACTTCAAAATTTTAATATATTGAATAGTCGTTCAATAGATATGAAATATAATTCTAATACTCAACGATGTTACTTCTTCAACAGTTATTTGGCAAGAGAGCTGTAATACGTGCACGTGCAAATAAGACGCTATCTCGATACTCTCATTGTACGCAAGTCATTAATCATAGAGAAAACAAAAGTGACGTATCGTTTGATAGCTTGAATCACGGTATTTCGGTGTAGAATTCAGTGGCGGCAGTTAAGTGGAGAATTTACACGTTACAAGCTGTAATGACGCGCATAGATAGAAAATCCTCAAAAACTTAAAATAAAGAGTAAGGAGTGAAAAAAGTAAATTAAAACCCTCAATTAGCACTATTCTTATATAAACTTAATTCACATACCAAATTTCAACCCGCTAACTGAATCAACAATATTTCTCGAAGTTTGCAAGACCTTAAAAACCATAAAATTACATGAAAAATGCAAACGTTCAGGAAAATAGTTGAAAAAATAGATTATCCAACTTATATTGCCTGTAGAAATTTATATCAATGAACCAAAATTTTACAACAAATTACCTAATATGGTAAAAGTATTAAGTTTAAAGGCCTTTAATTAGGGTTGAAAATATCCTGCTCGAGAACTATGATGTTGCTGAATATTTGAATGAAGATGAAGTGAAGTTTTAGATACCTCGTCAATAAAATTTTAACCTTCTTGCTTGTGCAGGATTTTATTTTTATTTTGAAGTGTTATGTACCTATGTGAAAATTTTGTACTTCAGATAAATTTCATTTAACATATTTCACAAAATAGATATATAGCGTATAGTTAGAAATAGATTTCAACACCTTTCTTATTTTTCATTATTTAGCGTGTGTTAACAAGATTATATTTGTAACAGCACAAATTGAAACCATATCATACTATACTATAATTGATAGTGTGATTTTTTGTAAAAATAAAGTTTATTGAATAAGCAGTTTGAGACTATCTAAAATAAAACATTACATAAAAGAATTATCGTTTCAAAATGATAGAGGGAAAGTAGTTCGATCAGATTGAAATTCAAACTGGAATCTTGTATATGAAAAGTTATGGACTTCACTTTTCATATACAACTGTATCACGCATATTTTATTCAAATCAAAATACCATCGAAATTAGGCATATTGACTCAAAATCAAATCACGTAAAGCACCAATCTCTATAATAAGCAAGATTTATATTTCTAGCAAGTGTAGCGTAAACAGAATCCAATCAAAATTAGAAAGAAAAACATATCAAACATATCGATTGGCCGAATTTCCGAGTAGAAAATATTGAAAAGCTAATGACAATATACATCAAAGGATTTTCAGTTAAAAAAAAAAAATACTAGAGGAATTCAGTCTACTCATTTTTGTGAATATGTTGACATATTAAAATTGAAGGATAAAGATTGATATCCAGCAAATTGCAGCTTCGTTCAAATTATCAAATCATTCTTATTTATTCGGGTCTATAACTGAGCGTTATGAATTTACATTCGTATATTCAAGAGCATTAATTAAATTTATTGAATATTCTGGATGATATTCGACTTATTGAGTTGAATTGTTTGGAAAAGGTATCTGATGGTTTCTTTCTGAAATTGCTATTGAAACTACATCAATGAATATTAATAAATGATTGTTGCTTTATTCAATAATGTTCACCTGATAACAAAACAATATCAGTAGAATGGCCGCCACGGCTAGCTTGACAGTAGTCCACCATTTTCACTCAATTCTCGATTGTTTGTAGCTCTGTTTGAAGTCACACTGGCCCTTCAACAAAAAGAGCCAATGGCGATAAAAACGTAGCGGCACGATAGCAAATTTATGTAACGGTTACCAAAATTATTGTGCAAGAGATTGATATTTGCACACTCTATTCACTGGACATCTCTACAGTCACTCCAAATTCAGTTGGAAGTTTCAAAATTGTATACGTCAAAACCGTTTGATATTCGGAAGTTGTTATTCGAGGGTTCCCAATAATTTTTATTTTTCACTTGTATATTATTTGTTGATTTTACCTTAGATACGGTTGCCATCAATGAACTCATTATACCCTAGGGCGTTATGAGCGGGTATTATGGATCATAAGGCCCGCTCATTGTACGAGGCGAAATGAAGCAACTTTCATTGATTAAATACTTCATAATCCTTGTCGTATACGACTCTGGATTTCTCCGGCAATGAATTATTCGCAGCTTTGGCTGCATTTTCTATCCCTCGGGCCAAAGGCCCTCAGGGCGTTAGGATCTATATAACACACTTGGTACATGAATAACTATTTCACTACCGCAATTTTTATGTGTGTATTCAAGCTTTGTGTATCACATCAGTAACTTGACTGAAGGGGTTAAGGGTGTGTATGTTAAAAAAACAAAAATGAGAAAAAAATATTACATTGACTTTAGTGACGAAGCTCTATTACTAACGCGGTTTTGTACCATATATTAGGTTTCCTCAGTTTCTTTACAGGGTGTTCCAGAATAAGTTCAGAAAATTTCAAGAGGTTATTCCTGAAGACATTTTAAGAAAAAAGTTCTTATGAATGTAGGTCCGCAAATGCTTTCTCCTCGAAATAATGGATGTTGAAGTTTGAAACAGAAATATAATTTTTTTAAACATCTTCGAAACCACGAAAGCTATCTAACTGAACTTTAGAATATTGTTAAAGCTTCCCAAGCTCTATAAACTGGTGTTTTGATTTTTTCCGAAATTGTTTTAGGGCGGAGAATACAGTGGTACCGTGAGTTTCATTAACCCATATTTTTGAGAGAGGGCATTATTAATAAATAGAAAAGAGATAAGTAATGAATTTGAAGTCTATTGAATATTTTTTGTCTCTTGCTTCAATTTGATATTCTCAAGCGTTTCCTTTTTTACGAAATAGAACAAAGCGAAAACCTTTCAAAATACTAAATCTAATTTTGGTATAAGTTCGGCATTGCTATTGCTAGTAGTCATCGAATAGAAGCTAGGGATAAAATAAGTTCAAAAAATTCCAAATTTATTGCTTACCCTATTTTTATTTACCAATAATGACCTTCCTCAAAAATTCCTTAACAGTTTTGGAAAAACTTCCAACAGTGGTTTATAGTGTTTGAGGAGCTATAACAATGTTCTAGAGTTCATTTTGATAGCTTTCTTAGTTTATGAGATATTTAAAAAAATGACATTTTTTTTCAAACTTCAACACCCTCTTTTTCGATGAGGAAGCATTTGCGGACCTACATTCATGAGAACTTTTTTTTTAAATGTCTTGAACAATAACCCCTCGAAATTTTATGACGTTATTCTGGAACACCCTATATAAGAAACGTTCAACATTAGTTCTATAAATGCGATTCCATATAAAACTAAATTAGTGATAATTTATTATACATCTAATTTTTCACTTTACAATATGCAAGTATCGTCAATTCAGATATAAAAATAGCATTTCTATCGCTCTGATTTTATTTTCTAGAGCTTTCTCGAAGAAATTTGATCGATTAACTGTATACATGACACACAATATTCAACACATGGCGCTTTGAATTGCAGTGGCTTCTGTGGTCAACGGAAAATATTGCCACTATTCAGGAGTATTATTAAACAGGGACTGCAGCTTTTATTGATTACCTTTCAAAACTATTCGGTTTCAGTTTAATTAGATCAACATGAAACACAAGCCAGTTTCAATCTGAATCTGTTTCATTTACAGTATTCCTATTAAACAAATATTACAAATGGGAATGTGCAATATACCAAATATTTTCACAAACATGTTGCTTTTTAATGGGATTGAATGTTATACATAATTGGCGACTACTGTAGAACTCCCTGAATAATTTTTAATCGTTTCTTTTTAGCATTGAATGTGACGACATATCTGACAGCTATAATAAGCCAAAAATTAAATCAGTTTTCCTGCACAACACTCAAATTTTCACACAGTAATGAATAATTTTAAAATTCATTGAAGTAAAGAAGTTTTATTATTGATAGCTAAACTATACGATTCTCACTAGTTGTCGAAATACATAAAAATTGTATTGTCAAAGATTTCTTATGCTTTTGAATTGGAGAATCTACAAATAATTTTCTATCTTTTCTAATAACAATAAACAAGGACCGGAATGAATGAATAAAAGAAATAAATTTTCTAACAGAAATTCCACCCACGATATATATATATATATATATATATATAAATATATATATATATATATATATATATATATATATATATATATATATATATATATACATATATATATATATATATATATATATATATATATATATATATATATATATATATATATATATATATATATATATATATATATATATATATATATATATATATATATATATATATATATATATAATATAATCTTATAAATATATATATATATATATAAATAAATATATATATATATATATATATATATATATATATATATATATAAATATATATATATATATATATATATATATATATATATATATATATATATATATATATATATATATATATATATATATATATATATATATATATATATATATATTATTATGATTTACACTTTATTTTGCCCCACGTTGTAGAGCCAATTATTATGAATTTGTTATTTTCATCTAGATCCACGATATGGAGTCAATTATTATGATTTAATTAATTTGGGTGCCTATTAATAATTTTGAAATACAAATAAAACTGATATTCATCTCTTTTAGTTTGATTCGAATCTATTAATTCTCAGGGAAGGTTCTCCTATAATGAAATTGATTCCATTTATCTTCTATAATTTCAGCTATTAATTAAAACTTCAATAAATTCAAAATTATAAACATTTCATAAATTTATTAACCTAGATTGTCAAATACAAATATAATTCAAAATTAACAACAACAATAACTATTTAATATTCTAATATGGTACCTTTTATGTATATTAATTCTTATATCCCTTTTTAATATTTATATTTGCAAATATTCACTAGATTTATTGGCCAATATTATTAATGTTCAAAAACTCACAATTAACGTCTTTTCTTGGTTAATTTTTCTTCTCTCTGTGTCCAACAAATTCTTCTTTCTCTCTTTTTCTCAACTCCTTTCTGTCTTTACTCTCGCACTTGTTCTATGAATATCCAATTATATCACTAGTATCTTCTTAACCTCACAATTTCTATTGTGGATGCCAGTTACAACATTCACTTTACCAAATTTAATAATAATATGGAATTTACACCAAGTATGTATTTATGGCTACAATACTTGCACTTTCAATTAATTTTCTTTACAATTTTCAGCTTAATTTCACTTTATACTTTCAATTTCACAATATGGATGACTAAAACAAATGAATTCTGATTCTGAACAACGAAGGTTCTCTCGTGGAAATCAAATAACAACTAACTGATGCCGGATGTTATGCATCCTTATATAACCTTCTATTATTTTTAAAATATCAAATTGCCTGGTGGTCTTTTCGAGAATATATCCATTTCCTTTTTGTAATTAATTATCATATTTTAAATATTATACTAACAGGTACAGTACATATTTTTATATCATTCTATTTAATTAAATGTACAATAATTTTAGAAATTGATTATTTCAATAATAACAGCTTATTTATGATTACTTAAAATTTTCTCAGTACTCAGTACTTTAACTTGATTATTTTGAATAATTAAATGACATTTGATTAGTTTTTTAACAAATTTGTAATAAAAACATATTTTTGGACTGAAATCATTTAGTTAATCTCACCTACATAATATTCTCATCATTTTGTACTAAAATTTTCAATATTCTGTCCATTAATTAAGTTATTATTTATTCTTGTAAAATTTGACATTTCGATATATATCAATTTTATTCTAACTTGAAATTCTTCTTTATTATATGTATTCTACATAAATTAAGTCTGTTAACTTGGATTAATTTCTTCTATTTACTCTTTACAAAGATTCTATTACTTGTATTCTCCTATATTTCTGATATTTCATGAATTCCTATTGAATTACTTGATATTTATTTCCAACGATTAATGACATTTTAAGTTTTTGATATTCTACAATGATTTCTCATATATTCTTGATTTTAAAAGTTGATATTGAACATTTATAATCAATACATTTACATTAGTCTTCTTGTGAATTAGTTTAACGTAATATTTAAATTGACATTAATTAAAATTTCAATAATATTATTACATCAATTAACCATTTACATACCTACTTCTTCCTTCTCATATGTTCAAATTTTAACATTGATTAGATATACATATACTTTATAACCATCTATCGTTTATTAATATCTATTTTAAATTCATTGAAGTTTTCCTTTCCTCATCAATTTTTTTAAATTTATATTGTACCATATATTTCAATTATAATATTGCAAATAAACAAACCATATCAATATATATATATATATATATATATATATATATATATATATATATATATATATATATATATATATATATATATATATATATATATATATATATATGCGCGGATCCAGAGCCGACTTTGGGGGGGGGGGTGGGGATTTTATATATTCAAAAGCCAAAAGGTACTGGTATTTTGGGCAATGGTAAATCGAGTAGCTCCCAATCAAAACAATTAGGTGGGGCTCGAGCCATTTGGGGGAGAACGTTCCCCCAGTTCCCTCCCTCTGGATCCGCGCCTGATATATATTTAAATATATATATATATATATATATATATATATATATATATATATATATATATATATATATATATATATATATATATATATATATATATATATATATATATATATATATATATAAATATGTGTGTGTGTACATAAATATTCAAACTGATGTGTATATATATTTAATTTTCACTATCAAACTTTAGATTCTGCTGATGACAGTAATAACAATAATTGACTAACAATTACTAGACTTGCCGCCCGACGTGAAACAACGAATTAAATACATTTCTTTTAACTGACTTCTTGGTTATTATGTGACCAGTTTATTTATTCCCTTGTAATACGCCGTAAATTTAACATGCAAAAATCGGAATTCTAGTTGAAAGGCTGACATTTAATTCGAATTTCCAATTTCGTGGCTGGGAAATAAATAATCAGCTCTAATTCCTAACATGCCACTGAAACGAAGCTTGTGAGTGAACACACTTTCTGTTTGAAGCGCTCTAGAATGGTAAAGGTTATTTATGCTTCAGTTCTTATCATTACAGGAACGAGATTTTCACGTCTTCGGCAATGAAATATTCAAAGATTTATAAGGAAAGATAATTTCTGCATATGTAATTAATGTTTGAGTTCGGAGTTTCCTTACTCTTGCGAAATGAATGAAAGATATTTCAGAAATTTCAGTCATAAAAGATAATATTCGACAACGATAAATATATAATATATGTATAAATATATATATATATATATATATATATATATATATATATATATATATATATATATATATATATATATATATATATATATCTATATATATGATGAAGAATTCTTCGTGCTAACGAGACACGTCGGTGGCAATGAAATTTAGTAAAACTAGTACATTTTTTCGGAACCAATCAAACGGTACATGCTAGAAATATTAAGTTGTTCATAACAATCGATGGAATATGATAGACAGACAAATAAGGGCGAAACATAGGGATAAAATTTGGAGCGATTGCTACTGGCGGTGTGCAAATGATGCATTACCTACATTGAATTGATGTAGCGTACTTACTCCATCTTAGTGAATATAGTAGCTACCTTCGAGTGTCAGGACGTACGAGTTCTCGTTGCTGAACTATTTCACCTATCTGAAAGATGTGGTTCATTTGTTTCCGACTGGTGGCGCTGTGTACTTCTCATATGCCATTGTGTTGCTAGAAGGAAAATATAAGAACGTTTGAAATATTTAGTTGGTTATCACTTTCGATGAATAGATGAGCCACAAATAAGGGCAAAACAGTATGACTATAATTTTCCATCGATTGTGATAAACAACCCAATATTTCTAACCGTCTAAGGTAGATGGAGATATTTCGATACTTCTTGAACTCTTATAACCAGCTCCGCTAGGAGATTTGTTTGATTAGTTTCGAATAAATTTCCTAGTTTTACTTAATTATATATATATATATATATATATATATATATATATATATATATATATATATATATATATATATATATATATATATATATATATATATATATATATATATATATATATATAAATATATATATATATATATATATATATATATGTATATATATATATATATATATATATATATATATATATATATATGTATAAATAAATAAATATATGTGTATTAAACAGTCAACGTATCGTCACGAAATTCATAACTTTCTCAAAACTTTCGAATGAATGAAATTAATTTGGCATTCATCAGTTTCAAAATAAATGAAAAGTCTAAAAAATTGTTTCTGTGGCTGTAACCGTCTTCAGTTACTAATTACGTCCTATAATAATAATAATAATAATAATAATTTATTAATCCTTCAAGACATAGGTACATATGTATAGGACAGGTCACAAAAATTACAAAAATTACACTTCAGCTTGTTTCAAGAATATCACAGAAATAGTCGCTTACAGTGTAATAACATTTTCTTAACAATAAGGCCTTAACTACTTTCTTAAACCTTCTAATATCAAGAGACTGAATACTTTGAGGTAAATGGTTGAAAACTCTAATACTCTGATACATGGGAGACATTCCATACTTATGAGTTTTATGCTTAGGTACATAAAGAGTTTCCTTATTTCGGGTATTATAGCCATGAAAGCTAGAAAGTTTAGTGATATTGAACTCATTTTCCTTCACATACACTAAACATCTAAAAATAAAAATAGAAGCCAATGTTAATATGGCATCTTGACGAAAAGTGGGCCTACAGGATGATCGCGGAGAAATATTAAATATCATTCGAATTATTCTCTTCTGAATTATGAAAACTCTCCCAACATCTGCGGAGTTTCCCCATAGTAAAACATTATATGTTAAGTGACTGTAGACCAAGCTATAGTAGATGTTCAGTACAGACTGTAGAGGAAGTGAACCTTTGACTCGACTCATTGCGTAGTAAGAGCTATTGAGTTTCTTGCAAACCACGTCAATATGTGCGTTCCACCTCAGATTAGAGTCTATGTGGATTCCAAGAAACTTAGTGCAGTCTTTAGATGAGATGACATTATCTAAATGGGTAATGAGCAGTTTACTATGATTATCGTTTCGAATAGCGAAATTAATACATTCTGTCTTGTTGACATTTATCATTATTGCATTTGAATTGCATCACTCAATAAAGCACCTCACCAGTAACCCACAGAATCTTTGTAACTCCTCAAAAGTCCGTCCAGTAACGGCTATGGAGGAGTCATCAGCAAACAAGGTTATTCTATGTTTACTTAATAAAAAAATTATATCCTCCGACTGATCAGCCAGCATCTTTTTCAAATTTATTTGAAATTGATATTGGACTATTCAGTCCAATATCAGTAGTCAGGTCTGCTAGTATTATATTGTGAGAGAAACCACAGATACTCTTCACATATAAGACACCAAATAGATCAGAATTATTTTATTGAAGGTCCTCCTTCAATAAAATAGTTTATAGAATTTGGAAAATTGAAAAATTTTAAAAGGAAAAACTTGTATACGGCTTATCTACAAGACGCTATTAGATCTTGCATAGTACTTATGTGAGGAACGAAAATTTTTTTTGCATACGACTCATCTAATAGAAGCTATATTCACTTGCATAATTATACACTTAACTTACAGGAGAAATATTCATATATTGCATATGATTCATCTGCTAGAAGATATATTCTCCTTTTATCTGCGGTAAGATATATTCTCTTGCCCACGACTTATCTGCTGTGAAAAATACTTTCTTTCATTCGGCTTATCTACGAGAACATACATTATCTTTCATATGATTTATCTACGATGAGAAATACTCTTTGCATCTGATACACCTACTAGAAGAAATACTTTTTAGCACAAGACTTATCTTCGAGAAGATATCTTCTCTTGTCCACGACTCATCTGCGATAAGAAAGACTTTCTTGCTGATGATACACCTGCTAGAAGAAATACTTTCTAGCATACGACTTATGTACGAGAACATGCATCATCTTCTATATGATTTCTCTACGATACGAAATACTTTCTCGCATATAACATACCAGCTGAGATAAATACTTTTTAGCATTATCAGTGAGAACAATAATTCTCAACCTTGAATCTACGAAGTTTTCCGTGAAAATCGAATGTATTGTGAGCACTTTATCGACTAAGATATATAACATAGGATCTTTGTTAGCTCTGCTGCCAATAGTAACTACTCCCGTACGTGATATATTGTGCTCTCAAGTCTAATTTCAGCTCACAGCCACTCCGATGTAATTGCGAGCAACTCTTTGATTATCCCAGGGATCAAGGAATAGAGGATCCTATAGAGCAGAGTGGAAGGTTTGATAGCTCTAGGAGTCAATCGCTAATTAAATTTGGGAACCACCTGTGCGTTTTATATATGACAAGAAAAATGAATATTTGATGAAAATTTATTGTTGTACATAGTTCTGAAAGTTGGAAAAATTCATTATTCGTTTCAGCGAAACTGAAACAATTTCAATAGGTTCTTTGAGTAGGTGAGGTTTTATAAATATATATGTTTATATAAGAATATATTAGTATATTTTTATATATATATATATATATATATATATATATATATATATATATATATATTTATATATATTATATATATATATATATATATATATATATATATATATATTATATATATATATATATATACATATATAAATATATTTATTTTTCACTTGTACATTATTTGTTGATTTTGCCTTAAATACGGTTGCTATAAATACACTCATTATGCCCTAGGGCGTTATGAGCGGACATTATGGATCATAACGCTCATTGTACGAGGACAACTGAAGCAACTTCCATTGATTACATATTTCATAATCCTTGTCGTATACGACTCTGGATTCCTCGGGCAATGAATTATTCGCAGCTTTGGCTACATTTTCTATAATATTCTTGGGTGAATTCATTTTCATTTCCATTATTTCTATTAGCCTACACAAATAAAGCAGCAATGACATTCACTAAATATGATAACAAAAATATTCACAAATGTCAAAATATCCACAAATGACATGCCTACTATGAGAAGGAAAATGAAAAGTATATTGGCAATGAACCGACTTTAAAATCAATTTTTTCATATAGAATAATTTTTTCGTGAAAAATAAAATCCTGTATGCACCACGTGCGTTACTATATCCTAACGCCCATCGGGCGTTAGGATCTATATAACGCACTTGGTACATATATAAATATTTCATATCAACATATGTGTCTATCAATTCATTATGTGCTAGAGATTTGGTAGATTTGAGCAATTAAAAACTAATTAGAGGTAATAAAATCATTCCACACTAGTAGTTTGTCAAAATGTTTTTGTGACTTCATCGAAAATGTACTCTGACATGCCAAAATACGAACACCCTTGTCGCAGAACTATGATGAAGACAGACTACGGAATAACAAGAGACGCAAAACAGTGCTTTGAAAATACCACGACTAAATTCCATTGTAGTTTTTCACCGGTCATTAAGACATATAACCCGAGACAAAAATTTACTATAATCAATTTTGTCCACGACTGTTATATGAAATATTTAGAAAACATCTGTTTTTTCAAGCGAAATAACAAAATTTCTCACATAGTGAATAATATCGGTGAATAATCATTATTCACTGGTTTAGAGTTCCTAGGATACGAGATATAGAAATAACAAGTATTAAGATATGTTATAAACTTGAAAAACTAATAACTATTTGAAAAGTGAAATTTTAACCACATGACTGCACTTTTAATTCCTGTTAAAATACGTAAAAAATGAAAATTGATTATTTTTGGAAGTGCCAAATCCCGAGAAATATTCTGGACATAGTTTCCGTTTACTCTTCGATGGAGGTGAAGACGTAACAGGAATAAAGTGACATGGGAGTTGGAAATCCAGATCGGTCGCAGATGGCCACTTCGACGAGTCAAATTAAAAATGAAATGGATGTAGCATATAGCTCATGAAATATCTAGCTCGAAACTACTATACCTATGAAACTACTAAATAGAAGATCTCAATGATATTAGTTCTTAGAGCAAAAAATAATATGGATTTAGATATAAACTTACACCTCGACTTATTTTAATATTACTTATTGCTCAAAAACAAATAGTACAATTATTGATATAAATAAATACGCTCAGTAGTTTTGGAAATGATGAATATCACAGATATTTTCAATTTTTAGTTTTGCTGACGTCAAAAAAGTTATGATCATTTGAAATAAATTTATTAAATCAAAGTCAAGAGTACTTGTGGCCAAACTATATTATTCTACTCACATGTTATGACATATTATTCACTCCGGTTAATTACGACACTTGCTCGTCACATGAACTTAACTTTCGTGAATAACAGCCGTTATTATATGCTCCTTGAATATTTTACTTTCATTTTCAGTACTACAAAGTTCACCACGGCCCATGATATATGTGGCGATGGTTCTATCAGATAGAAATATTGAAAATTTGAATCGTGACATAAACTATGATATGCACAATTACCTTCAATGGCTGTATCATAATAAATTAAGCATAAATACTGGAAAAACTGTTTATATGATAATGAAGCAAAAAAAACAAATGGTCCTGTGATCTAGATTTATCAATATATAATGTAAAATTGAAAGATGTTGAGGTATATAAATATATGGGATTAGTATGAGATTATAAATTGACGTGGAATAGTCACGTAAGTATCTGAAATCTCTCCCATGATAGGTGCTATAAAGAGATGTTCGCAATTATTAGATAATTATGCATAGTAGATATTTACTGTACGATAGTCTTATAGAACCATATATCAGATATTCAATACCCTCCCTGCTGAGGAAACGCACCAAATTATGTAATCAAGCTAGAAGGAACTCAAAACAAAGCAATAAAAAATAAGATTCTCAACATAATGAAGTTAAAAAATTAGAACAAGTAAAATTAATATATGTCATAAAGAATTGTCGATGAAAAACTTAAACAAAATTGAAACAACAAATACAATATCATAATTATTTGACAAGACAGCGAGACACATTTAGAAGTGAATTTAGAAAAACAAATAAGACTCAGAACTCTCCTATTTACAGAAGCATCCATGTATTTAATTCCATCACCCTAAATATGGTTAACATTAAAAACTATAAAAGATTCTGCCATAGCCTGAAAATATTATTTAGTCTAGAGTAGACTTTCCTTTTTATTATTGTTATTAGATTGATTATACTCTATGTTTTCTAGTTCTAGTTCTCTGAATGTATTAGTAGGCCCTGGTGCCAGTAATGCAGCTTACTGTTTAAAGGTCAGCAAATGAAGGAATATTTATTATTTATTTTTTATTTAATGAACAAACAGGACATAGGAAGCTTCAGTCATTTGTGCTCATTTGTTGAAACAATAAATTTTTTTCCTGAAGTGAATAAAACGTTAAAGCTCAATTCTATTTTCTATTTACAGTCAAAATTCGATTTCTTTCAACACAATACATTTCAGAAGAGTTACTCAAATCATTTCAAAATAATTTATATCCGGAATATAAAAACCATAATTTCGATTTGGATATAGTTAAAATTATCGTACAATAATTCTCTTTTATTCATTGAGTTAATTTGGTTGTCAGTGACTGAATAATTTATAGAACCTCTCAATCGAGAATACTGTAATTATCGAAACAAATAGAAATGATGAAAAACATGCAGTATATGTATTCAACAATAATCAAATTTCTGAAAACTGAAAATGAATAGGATCCATTTTACAGATTTGAAATATTCTGTTAGCAATATGGAGGTGAGCTCTATAAATAATATATGACCATGCATAAAAATGCATTTTGTGTTTGACTTTTCATTCGAATCCATCGATATTGTTGGGTTTATAGTCAGGGATTCGCGGATGAAAGGATTTTTAAATTCACAAAAATAACTGTTTTTGTTTGGAATATGATCTATAGCTACAGGGTATAAAATATGGAAATATATACTGTGAAACATATTTATTAGTGCGCCAATAAAAGAGTTATTGACACAAACGTTAACAACCGTCATATATTCGATAATATACAATATAGGCCTATCAGTTTAGACATTGAAAATCGAAAATTAAACAATAATTCCAAAAGTTTTTGAACTTTGGTGAACTGAATGCTACATAGAGAAAGGAACAAATCTCATTTTGCAACCTTTTCTGAAGTCCGGAACATTGTTAAAATTGCAATAATATTGAACTTTGCCTTATGCTTGTAAAAAAAATTCCAAAAGATTTGCAAACTTGAAGTAGTATTAAATATACTATTTCATATGACGTATCAAATTTGCAACCAATTTAACGGTACGGAACATTTTTTAACTCAAAATTAACGTATTTCTTTGATAAACTGACCAAAAAAATTTCAAAAAATCTGAAAACTTGATAGATACTTCGGAAAAATATACCGAACAGTTGTATAAATTTGCAAGCTTTTACGTTGATCGGAACATGTTTATTTATAAGTTTTTTAATTCGTGGTAATTTTTTCGAGCAAGAAGGTCTCGAAATAATTACAAAAGTTTTGAATCTTGGTTGCAAATTTAGGAAACATCTATTCTCATGCATTCGCAAATTTGCAACCTTGTACGCGGCCCGGAACATTATGCAATTTGCAAAAATATAAAAATCCAGAAATCATATTTTTGCAAATTGCATAAAGTTCCGAACCGCGTACATAGTTCCAAATTTCCAAATGCATCAGAATAGATATTTTCTCAATTTTCAAGCAAGTTTCAAAGCTTTTGTAATTATTTCGAGACCATCTTGCACGAAAAAATGACGAATTAAAAAAAATATAAATAAACATCTGTATCTGACAAGTTTTCAGAAGTTTTGGAATTTTTTTTGGTCAGTTTATCAGAGAAAAACGTTAATTTTGAATTAAAAAAATGTTCCGTACCCTTAAATTGGTTGCTAATTTGAAACTTAATATGAAATAATATATTTGATACTACTCCAATTTTGCAGAACTTTTGGAATTTTTTTCACAAGCATAAGGCGAAATTCAATGTTATTGCAATTTCACCAATGTTCCGGACTTCGGAAAAAATTGCAAAATTTCATAGTTTGTCTCTTTCCCGACCATACATTGAAGTTTGAAAACTTTTGGAATTATTGTCAATTGATTATCTCAACTGGCCTAATAAATATTTCTGTTAAAAAATGTATATAAATATGAAATGTTTACATTTGCGTAGAAATTTTCGTTTATTTCAAAAAATTTTATGATGATGATATCATCAACTCTCAAATGAATCGTCTGTTTTCACTGTGATTAGGAAACTAATAATTTCAATTATTCACCTTATATATTGTGATATTTTCAGAAATTAATCCGAAAACACTCGTGGAAAGAATCCATTAGTAGCAAATAGATTTCCTGCTTTCTCACATCATTTTTTCCAAATAACAACAAGAAAACATCTGAGAAGGTTTCTGATCATAAGAAGCAAAGGACCAGCTGTAAATTACGTCACACGAATTTTATCGTTTTGAACCCCCGCCGTCCTTGTCACAGGTGGTTGCATTTAACTTAAGCCCCACATTTTTTGTGTTCACAGACACAACCGCAAATTAGATTCTAACAATTACTATAATTGAATCTATAAGGCAGCGTTTCACCACACGGTGGCTTCACCAGATAAATATCTGAAAATGAATACTAAAATGTTGGTATGTCAATGTACATCAACTTTGGAACTAACTGAAACGATTTAAACAAAAAATTGAACAGTGAAGGGTCGGAAAAGACTTGTTCAAACTACATCAAATATTAAACAAAACAGAAAAAAAGATTTGAAACTTTTTGTTCATTCAATGAGTCATCAGAATTTTCATTCCTGTTGTTAATGAAAGGCAACTGGTTGTTTGATGAGTCTTTCCTGCTTTGAGTGAGTACACCTGAGAAGAATTTTGAAACTACAATATATTCACTTTGAGCTGATATAGGTTGCTATGCTCAATTTGAAAATTGAATGTTATCAAGTAATATTCCATTTATCAAATAAATGAAAACATTCATATTTTAATTTTTTTGTATTTTAAATAGGGAA
Organism: Cynegetis impunctata; assembly: GCA_030704885.1. Classification (NCBI taxonomy): domain Eukaryota; kingdom Metazoa; phylum Arthropoda; class Insecta; order Coleoptera; family Coccinellidae; genus Cynegetis; species Cynegetis impunctata. The sequence goes on from JARQZK010000157.1 coordinate 42,484, forward strand.
GGTGATAATGAAAAGAG
>JARQZK010000157.1:47500-142500 GCA_030704885.1 Cynegetis impunctata
AGCTCATTTTTAACAACCCTTTTTTACAAACTTAAACAATCTTCAAAAAATCACATTCGTGAAGAAATTCAATTGTTTATCATGCTTACAATCAAAAAAAATCGGATCTGAGTGTTTAAATCAAATGTTCAAATTGTCCTCCATTGACTTCCATACAATACTTAATTCTTGACTGAAAACCGCCTCTAAAATGGTTCTGCATAATTGGAGTTATTTTATGACACTCATTTACAATTCGTTGGCGTAGTTCGTCTAAATTTTCAGTCACAAAAATCTTGGACTTAAGATGTCCCCACAAAAAGACAATGTAAAATATAGATACACGGCAATGGTAGAACTTTCTGCTGAAAAAATGTCGGTCGGCAGGACTCCTGGGGTTTCAAATTATAAATGAGGCGTATAATCCTTTTCTGTGTGAAAAAAACTCTTTCACTTCCAGTCGAGCCACCCCACAAAAAACATTGTAACTCAGTTGACTGTAAACGAGTGCGTAATACACCGTGAGTAGGCTCTCGGTTTGCAACGAGTGTTTAAGACGACTAAGCGCGTAGAATGATTTGTTTAACTTTTTACTGAGTTGATCCACGTGACAGTGCCATCTCAAATACTTGTCGACATGTACACCCAAAAATCTAACACTATCTGCGGATCGTAATTCATGTTTCTGAAAATCGATAACCAACGCTTCGTTCAGGTTCATTTCACGCAGTTGAAACTGCATAAATTCTGTTTTATCTAAGTTTAACATTAGAGAATTCTTGTAACACCAATCCGAGAATTCCCGGATGAGTCTCTCGCATTTTAACTTGAGTTCACCAGTGGTCTAAGCCAACACCGCCAAGGAAGTGTCATCAGCAAACAAGGTGAGTCAGCATTGATGTACTCGGGTACATCGTTTACAAATAACAAAAAAATCAGAGTTCCCAACACAGAGCTTTGAGGCACTCCCATAGTCTGAGCATAACATTTCGATTTAACTTCATTGTTCTCAACAAAAAAATTGCGGTCGGATAAAAAAACTCGTGATCCAGTTCAGGAAAACTCCTATATATATATATATATATATATATATATATATATATATATATATATATATATATATATATATATATATATATATTTATATATATTTATATATATATATATATATATATATATATATATATATATATATATATAACTTTGAGTGAAGAAGTATCGGGGATAGGCATGATCTGAAAAATTTTCCACTATTCTCAAAAGATGTGAAAATTCATTATTATGAACAACACATCTTGAACTCAAGCTTCTTGGACTTTCTGGATGGCGTATAGAGATAACTTAGATTGTAAACTACTAAAATTAACATAACTAGTAGAAATTTTATCCAGGGGCGCTAACGAATACAGTTCTATGGCAAAATACATTATAAGAGTGCTTTTCATGTATATATTATTATTCAAATGTCCATGAATGTTGATTGCTGCATATGAATATTTAAATGTTATCGGATCAGGGTTCCCATTTTTAGGAATATCGAATATTTACTAACAAAATATTCATATCAATGAAATATTTCGAGCTACTATTTCATCAATCAGGAATGATAATAGTTAATTTTTTGCATTATTGATGATATTTCAGGCATTGAAATACGTGATGAAGAGCTGACAAAATTTGTGCAGGTACTGAATTACTTATACACTTTGAATTCAACTGAACAGTTGGATGATATAGAGGCTGTATACTGAGATGATAAGTTTTTTAATACTTTTTTTTTTGAATAAAAAGCAGAATATTATTTCGTCCGGAATTTGATATTTTTATAAAAAAAAAATTCCGATCGAAGCGTATTGTACACGTAATATTTCATGGAATAGATGAGAAGAAAATGTATGAACTACCAGTAAACAAGTTTCACAGAAGCGAATTCAGTATATAGCAGTGCTAGTTAGATATGCATTGTGGAGTTCACGGGTATCAACCCAGGGTTCAGCATTCAGTTTTTTCATGGGTTTCTTCATGGCCAAGCTAAGTCACAGGTGGTTAACTTACGAAGATGAATTTTGAGCTAGTACTCATCATCTGAGCACTACTTTACCATCTTTCCATGAATGATCTGGACTTAAACATTCTTAATACACTCGTATATTTAAGTGTATTCTTGTCTGTGAACGTTGATGAGGAGATCAATATAATATGGGGAACAACAGGGAACCATCGTCGTACAAATACTCTTTTAATTCTATGGAAGTAATATTTTACTGACAGAGTCTCTTATTAAGGAGGATCCACACTTAGTGACATGTTATATAACATTGCTATTTAACATGTTACTTGTTACATGTTATGAATAGCAAGTGGTGTCCACATTATAATTTTAGTAATCATGAATCCTTTTTGCAAGAGAGATGCTCTGCTGGCAGCAGAAGCGTGCGTAATTATTTTTGAAGAAAGTCGCGAAAAAGGCAATTTTGGGTTCGTCGTAGCCTACAAGAAAGATCTAGATACAGTGGAACTCAATTACTAGAAGATCTGAAAAGGGACGATGCCGAATTGGGGATTAGAATACAAGGGAAGTTTTAAAAATTTTTGTAGGGATGAGTAGCTCCGACATTAATAATTCAAAAGCAAACCATTTGGAATCATACACTTCATCTAAGCCAGCATCCGATTTGGTTTTTTTTGTTCCCTCTGAAACTGGCCTAATAGACAATGCAGTTTTTTCTCAACTTCTTTTTCCAACTTCATACTTTTTGCAATTTCCATCCATGCATCATGCTTTTTTTGTTTAACTTTAAATAAGGGACTTCAGGTATCCCAAAACTCTATATGGTCTCTATATAATTCAATAAGCTGGCACGTCTTTTCTTTGCTCCACTCCATTAATAATTATTATTGACAATTAAGTAAATAAATAGATCAATATCAGATCACAATCAAATACTACTATACAGAATCAAAATACGATGCCCAAGACGATTCTTCTTCGCGCGCGTCTCTGAAAACACCAGTAGTTAAAGTACAAATTTAGCAAGTCTTGACGTGTTGTTTTATGTTCCAATAGCAGTGTTGCACAACATCTTTTGATCTTTACCGACTACGTACGGATAACATCTAGCAAGTTATATAGCAGCGAAATTTGCTAAATATGACTAAAAACTATGTAACATGTTATATAAGTTTGCTATATAGCAGTGTTTTATAGCAAGTGTGGACCCTCCTTAAAGAATACAGAAGAAAACTGGAAAAAGAAACAAAACATTTTCAATTTTAGCCGATAAACTATAAAAGCAGAAGAATTAAAATTTTATTACAGTGCAATGAAAACAATAAACATAAAAACTAAATTTCAGAGCTTGGAGAGAATTATTGCTCCATCAAGTCATTGGCTGAGTGAAAATCTTCAAGAGCTGTCACGACTATTTTTGCTCTAGAGCTGATTTGTTGATTGTCAGTTATCCAAAGACTTTCATTTCGCAATTTTGTGGTATGCGAACGAGTTTTTTGCAACAAGTGTATTCTATATATCAAATAAAATGAAGAAGGAATATTCTTCAATAATTCAAAAATTTATCAGACAACTTTTCAAGGGTGCTGGTTATATATATATTTGGTGACGCGAAATCTGCATTCATACTGCAACAGCGAATCATATGATACGTCAAGTCACCGTGACTAAAAATCTGCATACGGATGTTTCGATCTTATTAGATCTCTTCAGTGCAGCTTATTTGAGTCCGAGTGAATCAACATATTTCTAATTTATATTGAAACAATGGTTAAAAATAACAATTTACACATTTATTATAAGAAATAACGCATGACGCACGTTTCGGTGGAACTTCACCTTCTTCAGATGCTAATGGCAAACTAACTATGATTCTCTGTTATATCGAAAACAAGAAATGACAAATTATGTAGAAGGGGTAAATACAAAGATGGTTACAAATAGTTATTAGAAAAGGAAAAACCAATTCTGAAGTGCTAGTCAGGTAGTTCGGTAATTTTGAAAAGATTGAGAAGGGGGCTTGAAGTATGATCAACTTGGCTATTCAATAGCAGACCGGAATGCTTGTATTTATTTATCTGTAATGATTCTAAAAAATTAAGTTTAATTCCCTTACTTTCAGTATTTAATATTTTAAAATCGAAATTGAATGTGTGATTTTCTTGGATTAAATGGTTTGCATAATGTGAATCCGACTTCTGATTAACAAAGCTACGTTTGTGTTCTGAAATTCTAGTTTGAAAACTTCTGAAAGTTCTACCAATGTAAAACTTATCACAATCGCCACAATTAATTTTATAAACTCCTGATTTATTATCTTTATGAACTTTGGATTTATTATTTTTTATATGATTTCCTAAATTATTACCGGTACGATATAAAAGCAATGTTAATGTTGTGCTTAGATAAGAGAGATTTGAGTTTTCTACTTGAATTTCCGAAGAAAGTGAGGCTGTTATATTTGATATTATTTTTAGTAAGGGGGTACACCTGGTTAATCGCATTTTTGAAAAACTTTTTATCTATCATTTTGTCTATAAAATTGGGATAATAATTATTATTTACTGCAATTTGTTTAATTATATTTTTCTCGATGTTAAAATTTGCGTTTGAAAGTAGAATATTTACTAAACGATGTACCATAATATTGAAAGCTGCCATTTTGTGTTGGAATGGATGTAGGGAAGTACTAGGTATGACGCTATCAGTGTGCGATGGTTTGCGAAAAATTGAAAAATTATGTTTGTAATCTACTTTTGTTATTTTCAAATCCAAATAGTTAATTGAGTTATCTTTTTCCATCTCTAAAGTGGATTTTATATTAGGGTGTAAAGTGTTAATGAATGTTTGAAAGCAGTCTTGTTGTCTAAAAGTACCTACCAGTGAAACAACAAATAATATCATCCACATATCTAAACCAATAAACGAATTGTCGACTAACAGGATGATTATGAATTAACTGTTCTAAATTATCCATGAATACTTCAGCCAACAAAGGGCTCAGAGGGTTTTCTATAATTAAGCCTTCAGTACTGCTGTAAATCTTATCATTGAAACTAAAATAATTGTGTTCCAGGCATAATTCCAAAAGCGACAATATATCTGATTTTATGAAGGGATTAACAAGATTGCTATTAACTAACTTTTCTATTAGGGTTAAAGGAACCTTGGGTGATATACTTGGAAAAAGATTAACTACATCCCAGGACATCAATTTAGAATTAAGTGGCAATTGAATATTTTCAATTTTATTGACTAAATCGTAAGAGTTTTTGATAGAGAATTCAGGCTGAAATTTACATTAACTTTGAATTATTTCTATTAGAAACTGCGACAAAAATACTGAAGGTGCTGTAGTGCATGACTAATTGTCCCGGGCAACAACAGTTCCGATATAAGCAGTGGTAGAATAAATATATAACCAACTCCCTTGGAAAATTATTTGATAATTTTCCTTGTTCAGTTTCTGTGACTTTTGAGTGCCCCCTCACGCCAATTTCATGACGTCAAATATTTTTCTCACAGTATCAGAACTTTAAGTTTATACATATGGCGTCACGAATCTTTCCACTAGCCCCCTTTCCACATTCTATTGACTTCCTTTCACACCCTTATAGTGTGACGAAATTTATGCGGAAATCTAAAAAGTTAGCTGGTTCTCTGGACCCTTAAGCGTGATTAAAACTTCGCTTGTAGGAATGAATTTTCATTCTTTCTATATTTTTTGAATGAACGTATAACATATTCCTCATTGAAGTGATCTTCGATATAAAGGAAGTTCTTCATTACTTTCCACTTTGGCGCACCCAATCAAGAGAGATGAATATATCTGAAAACTTTTGATTGAATGCCTCGATAACTTGTCGAGTTGCTTTATTGCTTCAGCTTTAGCTATGTATTAAGCAAATTCGTTGCTCTTTCGACAACATTGTCACTAATTCGAACAGAATTTAATGAGAAAAGTTATGTTAACTAGAAGTAATTTTTGGCAGCATGTGAAAAGTTATTCAGCCATTTAAGAGCCAGAAAAAAACTACTGTGAAGAATAAATTTTCCTCAAAAACAAAAAAAAGTTTCCTTTTGAAAATCTGTAATTTTAGTCTGGCTCATTTCAAAATTTCAGTATTATTCCACTTTGTCTTTGTTGACGCCTATTCTAATTGACAATATTACACCTCCCTAACTTTAGTTTAGAAGAACCTAAAATTCTCTGACGTGTAAAAACTAGTGTATACCACTGAGACTTCATACTATGTTTGTCCACGGATAAACTTGCTTGAAACTGTAACTTCAAATTAAGTTCTGTATTCTTACTGCAGTGTCCAAACTTGAGTCTTATTTCCGGCGCGGATTTCAGATTTTATTGGCTTTCATTTCGAACTGGAAGAATTTTCGGAAATGTTTTTACTAACTTCGATACGTATTGATAATTCGAAAGTTTTCCTTAGTGTGCCTTGTTCGAATGGAGCCTAGGAGTTTCAATGAACTTTTTTTAAAACGAATTATGATTCTACCTGAAATTCTAATGATTCAGTGGAATACACAATCTGCCACACCCTAAGGTATTTTGATTTTTTGATTCTGAATGAATATATAATATATATATATATATATATATATATATATATATATATATATATATATATATATATATATATATATATATATATATATATATATATATATATTTATAGATCATAACTTATTCGTCTTAGCAACAACAAGCGATTTGATTTTGAAAACCTTCTTCATCAAACAGTTAAAATGTCAAACGCTCTGCATCTTATTCTCTCTGTTGAATGTTATGTACCCTTGGGGTTTTTATGTTTCAATAAATATATATTATATATATATATATATATATATAAATATATATATATAATATATATATATATAATCATATATATATATATATATATATATATATATATACATATATATATATTATATATATATATATATATATATTATATATATATATATATAGTATATATATATATATATTATAATATATAAATATATATATATATATATATATATATATATATATATATATATTATATATAGTATATATATATATATATATATATATATATATATGGTTGTTGGGATTTTTCGTGGTATAACAGATATTAAATGACTAACTATAAAAATAGATTTAATTTACTCGACGTTTCGGCTCAATTTTTGGAGCCTTTTACAAGAGTTTCATCAAGAGTCTGTAAGATAAAATATAATTTAAACTAGTTTACAATACAAAGGTTGATATTGAAATGTACCTCACTAACGGATCGTTTTGGTTTTATTTTCTTCTGCTGTGGTGTTGTTCCAGCTCGTGTGAACGACTGGTTTATGAATCCGAAACAGGTGTCGAGTCTTAATCGTTTCACGTGTCTTCGCGTTATGCGCCTTTTATAATATTTGAGAATATACGGTGCTCAAATTATTCACGTCTGAACGGTTATTGATTAATTTTGTAGATTTTTCTGGATATGTATCATTTCTAAAATTTCTCTTTTCCTTTGTGTTAGTTTCTGTTGCCAAGATTCTAGTTTTGTCGTAGTTGAAACTATGTCCGTCTGTTTGTTTGTGTTTATTCTAGTGCCGTGATCTGTGTTTTTGAATATTTATGCGTTTCAATTCTTTCTTTTAAAGTGTTGCATTGTTTGACCTATATATGTCTTATTACAGTTGTTACATGGGATTTCGTATACTGTGTGTGTCTTGTCCATTAGAGGTGTTTTGCTTTTGAGTTTTGTGTAATTTGTTTTACCTGGTTTTGTGGTTTTTGTAGGCTATTTTTATTTCATATGGTTTTAGTATGTGACTTATTCTTTGTGATATTGAGGGTATGTATGGCAGTGTTATGTATTTGGATGTTTTGTTGTTATCAATGTTTGGTGTTTGTTTGTTCTGTGTTGTATAATTCATAAGTTCTCTTTTTTGTTATTTGGTTTATCATCAATTGAGGATAACCATTTTTCTGTAGTAGTGTGTTTGTCTGTTTTAGTGTTTTGTGGTCTAAAGAATGGGTGATGTCAGTTTCAGGCTTCGGTCGATATAATTTGTAATGATGGCTATTTTTTGTGAAATGGGATGGTTTGATTTAAAGTGTATGAGTCTGTCGGTGGATATGGGTTTCCTATACAATTTTAGTGAGGATCTTATTTCCATGTTTAATTAAAGTCATGTCCATAAAATTAAGTTGGTTGTCTTTCTCTTTTTCCATTGTGAATTTAAGTTTTGGGTGGATGTTGTTGAATTTATTCTGTATTTGTTGTATTGGTCCTCATCTGCCAACTAAAGAACAGTCGTCCACGATCTTTTGTAGAGTGTAATATTTGTCTCTGTTTGTTGTATTATCTGTTTCGTTCCATGTATTCGATTGCCATTTGGGCGATGGTGGCCTGATAGCGGGCTGCCATAGCTACGACGGCCTTCTTTTTGTTGGTAGAATGTGTCCTTGTATTGGAAGTAGTTTTGTTCCCAGAATAAACCTTACAGTTTCTGTGAATTCCGTCTTAGAGATGTTGGTGAAGTTGGTAATTTCGTCCATTTGTTTTCGATTATTTCAGGAATGATGTCAGTGGGGATGTTTGTGTATAGGGAAACAATATCAAGGGAAAATAGGGTAGACTTTTCAGTTATTACTACTTGGTCTATTTTCCTTTTTTAATATGAAGGAGTTTTTTTATGGTATAATGGGTTTTTTATTCAAAACATTGTCAAGACATGAGGATAAGAATACACCCAAAATATATGGCTTACCTAAAGTTCACACAAAGGAAAACATCCCACTCAGACCCATTGTAGCAGTTCAGTCACCACTATACAAACTAATCTAAATTCTTATCCTCAGTTCTTGACAATGTTTTGAATAAAAACCATATACCATAAAAAACTCCTTCATATTAAAAAAGGAAATAGACCCAAAGTAGTAATAACTGAAAAGTTACCCTATTTTCCCTTGATATTGTTTTCCCTATACACAAACATCCACTGACATCATTCCTGAAATAATCGAAAACAAATGGACCGAAATGACCACTTCACCAACTTCTCTAAGACGGAATTCACAGAAACTGTAAGGTTTATTCTGGGAACAAACTACTTCCAATACAAGGACACATTCTACCAACAAAAAGAAGGCGTAGCTATGGGCAGCCGCTATCAGCACCATCGGCCAAATGGCAATCGAATACATGGAAGAACAGAATAATACAACAAACAGAGACAAATATTACAACTCTACAAAAGATTCGTGGACGACTGCCTTTTAGTGGCAGATGAGGACCAGAATACAACAAATTACAGCAATAAATTCAACAACATCCACCCAAAACTTAAATTCACAATGGAAAAAGAGAAAGACAACCAACTTAATTTATGAACATGACTTTAATTAAACACGGAAATAAGATCCTCACTAAATTGTATAGGAAACCCATGATATCACCGACAGACTCATACACTTTAAATCAAACCATCCCATTTCACAAAAATAGCCATCATAACAAATTATATCGACCGAAGCCTGAAAACTGACATCACCCATTCTTAGACCACAAACAGCTAAAACAGACAAACACACTACTACAGAAAATGGTTATCCTCAATTGATGATTAAACCAAATAACAAAAAAGAGAACTTATGAATTATACAACACAGAACAAACAAACACCAAACATGATAACAACAAAACATCCAAATACATAACACTGCCATACATTACCCTCTATCACAAAGAATAAGGCACATACTAAAACCATATGAAATAAAAATAGCCTACAAACCACAAAACCAGGTAAAACAAATTTACACAAAACTCAAAAGCAAAACACCTCTAATGGACAAGACACACACAGTATACGAAATCCCATGTAACAACTGTAATAAGACATATATAAGTCAAACAATGCAACACTTGAAAGAAAGAATTAAAACGCATAAATATTTCAAAAACACAGATCACGGCACTAAATAAACACAAACAAACAGACGGACATTAGTTTCAACTACGACAAAACTAGAATCTTGGGCAACAGAAACTAACACAAAGAAAAGAGAAATTTTAGAAATGATACATATCCAGAAAAAATCTACAAAATGTAATCAATAACCGTTCAGACGTGAATAATTGAGCACCGTATATTCTCCAAATATTTATAAAAGGCGCATAACGCGAAGACACGTGAAACGATTAAGACTCGACACCTGTTTCGGATTCATAAACCAGTCGTTCACACGAGCTGGAACTTACCACAGCAAAAGAAAATAAAACAAAACGATCCGTAGTGAGGTACATTTTCAATATCAACCTTTGTATTGTAAAACTAGTTTAAATTATATTTTATCTTACAGACTCTTGATGAAACTCTTGTGAAAGGCTCCAAAAATAGAGCCGAAACGTCGAGTAAATTAAATCTATTTTTATTAGTCATTTAATATCTGTTGTACCACGAAAAATCCCAACAATCTATAATATACAGATACAAAACCAATCTAAATGAATATATATATATATATATATATATATATATATATATATATATATAAATATATATATATATATATATATAGTTGATGGAATCCGTCGTTACTACGTGATAATTTAACATGATGAACAAAACTAAATTTGAATTTACTGCGTTTATTATAACAAAATATTTCGAAAAATCTAACACTGCGATTGCAATTTCGGTCACTAGACCATCATCGGGCAGATTGAGTTAAGAACTGAATACAGAATCATAGATTTGCGCTTACGGGTGGGACATAACAATAATAACAATAACAATAACGACCTTTCTAAGAACATGGTATTGTACCAATTTGGGAAATGGGCTCATTTTCAATTTTTTTTTTATTTCACCATCGGGAAGGATATATATTTTAAAGACCCTGTGCAAAAAATTAAATTCCAGCGAAGACTATAAGTTGCCTAAAAAAAAATATAAACATGATTACCGCACGCCTCTCCGAAATTCTAGCGTGACTTCATCGGATAGGAACTCTCACGCCGCGACCGTGCGATGTTGGATAGTCGATATCAGACAACGGCTGCTAATAGTGTTGTGTCTCATTATTATACACGTTTTGGTACATTCTGAACATTGACGTTATGGTGAAATAAGAATGTTTAGAAAGTGTTTGAACAATTCGTCACTATGGATAAAAACCAGGAAAAGAGAAGCTATAAATATTGTGTACTTCCTGAGTGTAAAAGTACTAAGATTAAAACACCTAATAAAACATTTATTTCCATTCCTAAGGATGCAAAAAAACGAAAACAGTGGCAAAAAAGTATGAAGAGAGTCAAAGTGTTTACTGAAAAGTCCACATACTTTGTTTGTGAAGACCATTTTAATGTAAGTATTCCGTTGTTGATAAACTGATATCCTTGTTTTCTTTCAATCAGAACCACAGAACTTTTTGTCAATGTTAATAACGCTTACGCTCTTCAAGATTTCGTGCGAAGACTGAAGGCGGCAAAAATATTTTCTATAATCTTTATATACAGGGTGGCCCAACGAAAAGTATGCACCTCGATTTTCAGTATTTAAATTAGATATTACTTGACCCCTTCCGATTAAAAAACTTGGAGGTAGCTGTCATCCCTGTTTAGAAGTTGAAGGGTTGAAGTTACAAAAAAATGTCCTCCTGAAATCACAAATCGACGTGTCTTAGAGATTTTCCAGATTTTTATTTTAATAACTGAAAATCGAGGTGCATACTTTTCGTTGGGCCAACCTCTATATTTATTGTAGAAAACAGACATTTTTCGTGCGTTTATATGTAACTTTTTGTTTCAGCTCGAAACTGACATGGAAAACTTCATGTATTTTAAAATGATGAAGAATGTTCCAGTGAAGCTAAAATCTAAAGTTGTTCCACATATATTCGATTGCCAAAAAAATCGAACCCTGACACACAGTTTGGATCATCGCAGTGCGTACCTTAAAAGACAACGGCAGGCGATTATTGAGGATCTCGACCAACCAAGTACTTCTAAAGTTAGTTAGATAATTTTTTACCAATTGAAACTGATGCCAAACACGATCAAACCAAATTAGAAAGCCCAGTATTCCACACCTCTAAAAAGATACAAGTTAATATAAAGCCTTTGATGTTATCAAAAGAAACACAGTGTAACAGAAAATACCTTCCCAAGACGTTACCGGAAAACAAACTGAATTTCTCTTTTTTTCCAGATATTTCTTCAAGTAGCAGTGATGAAGTGACGTCTTCATCTGGTTCATTTGAAATATCTGATTCTAGCGGCTGTATCGATATCACAGCGAATCAAAGAGAAAACGTTGAAAAGAGAGCTATATTCATTATAGAACGAACCCCAAAACTCTACCTTGGGATACCAGCAGCATCATTGTTTTTGATAGAGATGATAAGTTCTAAATGCCAAATTAAAAAAAAAATATCGCTTTTTGTTTTCCAGTGGGGTGCATCTGCATTTGAATCTGATGATAAAACTTGGATGTAATATTACCCATTTCATCAAGATAATTTTTTCTTGTTCTTCCAAACATTGGTGATTTAATTTTATAAAAGCAAAAACTTTCAAACTTTGTATGACACTACCAAATAGATACGATGCGATGCACACGAGTACACGACCGACGCCGACGATCTGACGAGTCTGTCATGAGTCTGCCTTAAAGTTCGTATGCGGTGACGTCACAGTGTATACTTCGCCGCGCTTATTCAAATGGTTATATTAGAATAATGGAATATCCTATTGATATGAAATTTTCAGAATCTTAATTTTACTATTAGTACTTTGTCTTACGGAAGTTAAAACCGATTTAAAAATTTTAGTAAATGAGCCCATTCACTCGATTAGCCCTGCTTGAAATATGTTCCTCTTGTCTATTTAAGTACCTGCAATAATTCTTTCCCACCCGTAAGCGCAAATCTATAATTCTGTATTCAGTTCTTAACACAATCTGCCCGATGATGGTCTAGTGACCGAAATTGCAATGGCAGTGTTAAATTATTCAAAATATTTTGTGATAATAAACGTAGTAAATTCAAATTTAGTTTTGTTCCTCATATATATATATATATATATATATATATATATATATATATATATATATATATATATATATATATATATATTATATATATATATATATATATATATATATATATATATATATATATATATATATATATATATCTATAGTCATTTTCATAATATCTATTCTTGAACCATTTTATTTATATTTAAAGAACAAGGTTAGTAGGATCATTGGTTCAGTTGAACAATCTTACGATTATATATATATTTCTATTTTCATTAACGTTTCGGTCTGTTACTTTGACCTTTATCAAAATGATTGCATCAATATGTTACAATCACTAAAATAAAAAGACTCATAATAAAGTAAATATCAAAACAGGCTTGACTCACCAGAATTAAAAACTTTTCACATAAATTACAGAAATACATTGAAAATTCATAAATACTACGCAAAAAAAAAAACTTGACAATGATCCACAGTAACAATTTTTTAAAAATTTTCATCTACATAGACACGTCAGCCTTCGCTTTTAGTTAGAAAGTGAAACACCTGTTTTAATTTCAGTTGTTCCTCCCTGTTTATCATTTGCTCAAGATGTTGTTATATATTCTGCTAAGGCTCTTGATATCTGTTTTGTCATTAATGGCATCCGGGGTTTGTTTAATAAAAATCATCTCGTGAAACTCACGTTTTCCTTTATGGTATTCTGATTTCAAAATTTTTGTGGAGGAGAAATCAAATTGATGTTTTAATGCGGTGATGTTCTTCCGATCATATTTATGTCCATTCAGTCTGTTTTTCAAATGCTGGCTAGTCTGACCAATATATACACCTGAGCAGTCAAGGCATGGTATCTGATATATGGTGTGCGTTTTACTATTATCTGGTATCTGGCAATACCTGCCTGTACCATATATTCCAAGGCTGTCGGAAAACCTGGAAAAGCTTTTCAAAAAACATGACATAAAAATGTGTCATAAGGGACATAACTTGTTGCAATCTAACTTCAGCAAATTGAAAAGCAGAATACCAGATAATAGTAAAACGCACACCATATATCAGATACCATGCCTTGACTGCTCAGGTGTATATATTGGTCAGACTAGCCAGCATTTGAAAAACAGACTGAGTGGACATAAATATGATCCGCCATCGTTGCTGAGAAAGTTACAAACTTTGATTTATTATTTATTTATTTGTTTTGAATAAATTTTGATTTGATTTGATTTGAATACATATATATATATATATATATATATATATATATATATATATATATATATATATATATATATATATATATATATATATATATATATATATATATATATATATATATTTATATATATATATATATATATATATATATATATATATATATATATATATATATATAGCTTCTTTTTTTTTTTGTGTGTGGTTATCAAGCTAAATATATATATATATATATATACATCATATATCATATACATATATAGGACAAATAAGTCGATTGGACTCAATTTGTTCATATACCAAATTGTCCTTGAGAATAGTTGCAGGTTTACATGAAAAAACACATTTTAAGAACGGTGCATTTAAAATTTCATGTCGAATTGACCTCTTTACTAATAAAAGTGGCCGTCATATTGAACACTTATTATAAAAAAGCATTTTGCTTTTGTTTTCACTGCTTACTTAATTTTGTATCACAATTTTATTAAACTTGTACTAGAAATATATGCAGGATTTCAGACATTTTTAGAAGAGTATTGAAATGAAGATAATTTTTCAGTCTTCTGGGTAAAGAAGAATGAGAATTGTATTACCACCCCCTAAAAATGTTTTGAACAAAATTCAGAGGATGAGGGTTGGTTTCACCCCTTATTATATAAATATAATATCTTCTGGGCTTTTTCGAACATCAGAAGGAGAGTGATCCTCTGGAATGCACTTTTGTCAAATTTAATTCAATTTTTTTCAAGTCGATTCTATACAGCGAACAATAATGTATTTCTATATAAAAACTTCCAAATTTTCTCATGGGCACACAGTAATTTAGCGTATGACAAATTGGGTCCAATTGACTTATTTTGACCTCGACTACAGGTGGTAGCTCTGTGTCCAAGCAATTTTGGGACTTATATATATATATATATATATATATATATATATATATATATATATATATATATATATATATATATATATATATATATATATATATATATATATATATATATATATATATATATATATATATATATATATATATATATATATATATATATATATATATATATATATATATATATATATATATATATATATATATATATATATATATATATATGTATATATTTATATATTGAGTATTTCTTCATGCTGGTATGTTAATTTTATACGCAGACTCGCTCATTGTCCAAATAAAATAGTTCTGGACATACCGTTATTTAGGAATGAACTTGAAAACATTCTCAACTTTTCTCAATTATACCGGAAGCAGACGTTAACTTCGTCATTTTAAATAGCAACCCCGATATTCAAACTGTCCAAAAGTAAATTCCATTATAATAATGCCGCAAAAGTTTCGAGCTTCTAGAAACATGTAATTATATAAAATTCTGGTTTCGAATTTTCACTTTCAATATGCTCAAGTTGGAGAAACACTGTGGCAAATATTCATTGTTCAAAACTCATTGTGGTATTCATCAAACTTCCACATTGTTGCTTATTCAATGCTTATTCAGAGTTGGTTGGTTTGTTCTTTGATCAATGAATAATACTATCAAATTTCTGATGTGTGAAGAAATAACAATAACAATAGTTTTCCAATTCACACTTTAGATTAATGAAGTTCTTCATAGACCTTTATTAGAACTATTTCGGAATAATACACTAAGTCAATTTAAGTCAGATATTGAGCGAGGTTCAATCTAATATTTTAAGGGAAGTTAAGAGTATACAACATCAAACAATTCAGCTTCGTATAGCATACCACTGAAACTTCTATCGAATGCTCGAAGCGTTCATTTGATCAATAAAGTTGCCGTCATCAGATCTTATTTGTTGACTTGACTATTAATCGTCATCTTCATGTAAGATTGCACGAAATACGTACAACCAGGTCTATAATGTTTCGGTACACTCATATTGGAGAGATTTTGTATAGAAGTTCATACTTGTGTAACTCTCCATTTCAAGTCAACAACACTGATGAGGTCAAAGAAGAAAAGCAGTAAGTTGTTCGTGAGATGAGATGATTTAAAAAGGGGTATACAAGTGATAATGCATTAAGCGAAAATGTCACCGAGTTTTAAAAAAACTGAAACTCTTACGGATTAATTTTTATAGGAAAAATACATGTTATTTAGTTTCTGTATTATGCTGCTATCTAATATAAAATTGATAAAATTCCACAAAGAATTGCACGACGACAAAAGCGCCATGATGGGTGGCCATGTTTGGGAAGTCATAATGTTAACCCAATACCAGCCAGAACTCAAAGAGGATTAAAAAATTTAATTTCTTTGTATAGACTGAGTGTTCAGCAAAGACTGAACACTGAAATTTTGGAAAAAAATTAATTTCAATTACCAGAAAAATAGCGTCCCATTTTTGGGACGATGGCTAAAAAGGGGATAAAATAATTTATTTAGAAAAAACAAGACAAAAGGGACAAAGCTGCTTTAATAACAAACTGTGTTCAATAAACTCACAAAAATTATATACAGAACAAATTTTAATAAAAAATTTTTGGTAAAAAAAATTATTTCTTATGGGATGGTAGAAAGCAGATATCTTGTAGTCGTATATTGCTTTCTCCACAAATTCTAGTGGTTTTTTTACAAAATGCTTATCTCCTTTTTTCTTTATAGAAACAACTAAATGACCCATTTGGTCATATCTTATGTCCATACTTGCTCTTCCTCTCATAAATTTGGACTTTTGAGGGCGTGGTCTCTTTTCCTACGTTCTTCTAGCAGAGTAGCCATTTCTTGGGGATTTATAATCTGGTAAAGTCTCCAAGTATGTGTCACCGATATATCTAAAACTTGGGTGAATAAAGGCCACCACCATTTCCCCGAACGAATTCTTGTTCGGTAAAGAGACACTTGTTTGTCTAACATATCTACTCCGCCCATATGCGAATTGTATTCTTGTATCAATTTTACGATGGAGTATTGTCACTATTGCAATGGAATTCTCACCGTTTGTGCTGTTTTATTCAGTCCACTTCACTATTTTTTCTGATGATGGTTCGTCGCTACTCTCAAACTCGGATTCGTCAGCAGGGTTAGAAGTAAACAATTCCATAGTACCTGCAACATCCACTATTTTTCTCCTTCTAGGTCACATTCTCTTCCAAATTTTCTGTGTCTGTTAGAATATCCGGGTCTGGAGGAATTATTGCTACAATAATATTTTCAATATCCATATCTATCCAAAATTCCGGATCTTTAAATATGATGTCAATGTCACGGACAGTTAGACATTTTCTGCTACTCATAATTATCACTTCCAGCCAATGTCCCAAAATTGGGACAACAAAATTAGCAACAAATTGGCAACAGATAATGATATGAGTCAGTTCAATTCCGTTCCGTATCGAAAAAAGAGACTATTCAACAATAAAACTGCAATGGTATAATTATAATTTTCTCGACAGAAATATATTGAAATCACTATAACGTATGACAACCCCAACGCGCCAGGCAAGTGCCGACTTGTTGAATCAGTCTAATTTCTGTTATTGTTCCTGAGAGACATCTGACTATTAGTCCAGGGCATTTAGAGCAAAATCCGCCGGATTAAATGAATTTGGCCGTGCAGCAGATATCGAGATGCGGTTTTCTGCATTGTGTTCAGGAAGGTCACAGAAAACGAGTCTATATGGTTTGGTTAATCCGTTCTTGGAAAAATGCCTTCTAGGCCGGAAAATGCATTTTCCAATTGCATCACTACTTGTACCATTATAGGAGCGACTGGAAACTCATAAAAACCGCTCGGAAATTGTTATTCGGGGGTTTTCAGGCCCGACGAACTCGAATCTGGCATAAGGATTACCCGGGGGCGCACGTAGGCGGCTCTGCGGGGGGTGCGGGGGTGGTTAATTGGGGGAGAAATTGCAGCGTGCATGAAAATCGCTCCAAACTCATTACTCAGGGATTTTCGGGGATGAAGAATTCAATTCTAGCATTAGATTTCTCCGGGGCCTCTCGGGGGCGGCTCTGCGGAGGTGGTTAATTGGGGAAGAAATTGCAGCGTGCATGGAAATCGCTCCAAACTCGTTACTCGGGGGTTTTCGGGGATGACGAATTCAATTCTAGCATTAGATTTATCTGGGGCCGCTCGGGGCCCCTCTGTGAGGTTGTCTGGGGGTGATTGGGAGGGGGATATCAGCGTCCAATCAGACCTCAGACTTCACCGGGAATATGAATAGTGAAAATTTTGATGGAATATTAAATAAATAAATATTACAAATATTATAAAAACAATTGCTTCGGAACGGAATGAGGAAAAATGAAAAATCAAAGTTGTATACACTTTTTGAAGAAAGATCTGTAACTGTAAGAAGTGAAGACACACAATATGTGATTGATGAAGGCATGCTTCTGCATAAAGTTAGATGGCAAATGAGCCAGAACATGTTAGAGATATGCAACGGGTATGTTAGATACATAAAGAGAGCATTTGGAAACAGAGCTTTTGTTGTTTTCGATGGATAGGACCAAATTGCCACTAAATTGACGGAAAGAAACCGGCGATGTATGCATAAAAATTCCGACACTGTACGCATGGCTCCAGATTCCTGGACGTCCATGATGAGGTTGCCGGCAAGTGTAACTCAAGACAAGTTTCTAGGGAATAGCAAAAATAAGCCCCAGCTCATAAAATTTCTCCAGGAGGAATTTAAACGGGCCAACATAATGTCTCAGCAGAGTGTACCTGATGCGGATGTTGATATTGTGCTTAAGGCTATAGACACTGCTTCTGGAAGCCACAACAATAAAGTGGTTATTGTTTCGGGAGACACTGATGTCTTAACAATGCTTGTAGGTCAGACTCCATCGAATCTAGAAGTGTTCTTGCTGAAGCCGCCTTCCGCTAGAGTACCTGATGTTGTGTATTCTTCCGAGAGCCTAGCCTCTGAGAGCGCGTGTATCAGGTCTCATATATTATTTCTACATGCTTTCACGGGATGCGACACAACCTCAGCATTTTTCTATCGAGGGAAACTGAAATTCCGCGAATTGTTTGCGAAATCCGATGATTTGCATGGGTTTGAAGAAATATTCAAGCAAACACATGTAGCCATGGATACTTTAATAGATCACGGGCTTCGTCTCGCTTTGGCTCTTTACGGGGCACTCAAAGATCTGCGCACCAGAGATCAACCTGCGATTGAGGTCGTCAAAATGTATCGAGCAAAATCGTATGCTGAAGCCGCCAACCTTCAAAAAGTCGACCTTGCACGCATAATTCCGACTGCCAATGCGTTAACCGAGCATATCAAGCGGGTCTATTTCCAAGTACAGGCTTGGTATGGTTCACAAGGTCAAGACGAAACCTTAGATTCGTTAGAATGGGGCTGGGAATAGGTGGATGGAGAGCTCAGTCCTGTCACCATGACCCAGGAAGCCGGTCCCGAGAAAATTTTGAGCAAAATTTCTTGTTCTTGTCAAACCAACTGTGGCCTGAGGTGCGGGTGACGCCAAAGTGGGTTGCGCATGCAAGCATGCATTGCTCAAACCAAAAAGACGCTTCCAATGAGGCCGACACTGGTGACGAGGAAGAAGATGAAGGAGGAAAAGAAAATTCAGGAGGGAGAGAAGATGAAGAACAGGAAGAAGACGAAGAAGAGTTTGAACAAGATGTTTAGTATTCTAGTTGAAAATTGAAGTTTATAATGAATAATTCCAGATTAGTAAAAACTCCTTTCTGTTATTTGAATAAAGTATTATTTTCATAATTTGTGATTTTTCACCTTCTCCTTTACCATTCATGGACCACCCCCGCACAGCCGCCCCGAGCGGCCCCGGAGAAATCTAATGCTAGAATTGAATTCGTCATTTCCAAGAACCTCCGAGTAACGAGTTTGGAGCGATTTCCATGCACGCTGCAATTTCTTCCCTAATTAACCACCCCCGCAGAGCCGCCCCCGAGCGGCCCCGGAGAAATCTAATGCTAGAATTGAATTCTTCATCCCCGAAAATCCCCGAGTAACGAGTTTGGAGTGATTTTCATGCACGCTGCAATTTCTTCCATGATTAACCACCCCCGCAGAGCCGCCCCCGAGAAATCTAATGCTAGAATTGAATTCTTCATCCTCGAAAATCCCTGAGTAACGAGTTTGGAGCGATTTCCATGCACGCATTTCTCCCTTAATTAAGCACCCCCCGCACCTCCCGCAGAGCCGCCTACGTGCGCCCCCGGGTAATTCTTATGTCAGATATAAATATATGAAGTACATACTTTGACCTAAATGACATTATCAAATACTCTAGTTTTCTGTGATAGCTTTGAAGGAATCTGGCAAAAATGGCCCGTCCCAAAGATGGGACGTTGGCTGCTGTTGGATTAAACGAATTTCTCGATTGTACGTGTAAATTGACAAAAAATGTCCAGAATTCAGTGCAAGAAATTATATGTAATAGCTACTTTTATTTAGTCATGGATGATAAAGTATTTATAAATGCTAATGCCGGTAATATACATGATGTATAACATCCTGTGGAACCTTTAAAACATTTTTTGAGGTTTTGTTTTTGTAGTATGCGTACATAATGGTACGAAGCGAGCACAATAATTTTTTTGGTTCTATATTTTAGATATATTTATCAATATATTGTCAATAACAACAAGGTTTAATCGATCAAAAGCCAGAAGTCACTGTATTAGCTGTGTGCTACGATAAGTAGAAATTAACATTGTTACATCACACGCGTTCAGGTTTGTCCGGGAACTGTATACGTGTATTCGGTGCTGGCTCAAAAATGTATTTTTAATTTAATATAACTTTTTAATCAGGAAAACCAGAAGGATTAAAAATAGTTTCAACTAATTGATTGGGTCGATACCTGATGAAAATTCGTTTTAATATTGTAATGTATATGGCCGAACACTCAAAATTTCAACCTTTTTGTCAAATCGAAATTTAAAAATAGCAAAAAAACAAGAATACCATTGGAAAACATATTGAAAATTCAAAAGATAAAACTACACAACTGAAAATCAACATCCCATGTCCACATTTCTTTATACTGATGCGTCATTGAAACAAGATGGGGAAGTGGTAGGCTTAGCTTACGTTGCCCCCGAAGTGATTGAGAAATTCTTCATCAAATCTGCAAGTGTATACATAGGAGACTTATCTGCCATAAATGAAGCATTGAAATATATTCTTGACAAACACAGCACTAATCCTAAACCATCATACCATGTATGCACAGATTCCCTTAGTGCACTACATAATATAAGGCAGAACAACAACAAAAATCCTCTCGAATCTGCAATACACCAAGCAAGGTATAACGTGCGAACCAACAACATTGAAGTCATCTTCTACTTCACACCTTCGCACGATGGGATTGAAGGAAATGAACAAGCCGACATAGCCGCTGAAAGAGCCACCCGATTCGCCAAAGAAATACCAATAACATTGATAGATGATTGCATATCTCAAATAAACATCAAAACATGCCTGGAATAATGAGTGGACAAACCGGAGAACTCAATTGAAAGAAATTCAACTCATATCCTACAAAACATTCCTTCCGTTTCACTGCAGAACAGATCAAATCAGAATAAACAGACTAAGAACCGGACATACTAGTTTAATCCATGACTAACTGTTCAAGAATGAAGAGCCATCACAATGCGATACTTGTCAAACCCGGCTAACTATAAAACACATCCTGATAGAGTGCCCGAAATATCGAAAACAACGAGAGGACAATAAACTCGAACATACTCTAGAAAAATTTTTAGATCACAACACCGAACATACAATAAACTACTTAAAATCCATTCAATTGTACAACAAAATGTAAAGTGCTTTGTGTTATCTGCTAATGACCCTCTGTGGTCGAAGCAGGGAAATAAACAAAAAAAAACTACACAACAAAATAAATCAGGGATTTATAAGCTAACTTGTGGTTCATGTCCTAAAGTATATGTTGGCCAAACTGGCAGGAACTTTGTAGTTCGAATATCAGATCATAAAAGAAGATACGACAAGGAATAATTGGATTTTACTTATGCATCACATCTCCTAGAACAAAATCATATTTTTAATAGTGAATTTGAAATATGACAAATGGAAAAGAAAGGCTATAAACTCAATTTATTAGAAGCTCTTGAAATTAGTCGTATGAAACAATCCACAAAAATTTTTTTTTTCATCAACCCAATTGATATTGATAATTTTTCACTGAATTCAACTAAATACAGCACATCATCATCTCGTACTTTGAGCTCTGAAATAGAATAATTACACATTCTGATAATATATTTCACCATCTGAAGCTGATATTATCGCGGCGCTAAATTGGAGCTGTCTCTGCTCGAACTAAGATATCCGATTCTCATACACAACGAATATAATCCCCCTACTAGAATTTACTTTCCGTAATCAATGTCATCGTATAATTCTACACCAACACCGGCTTTGTCATAGCAGACGACAAGTCATCGGATGCGGTGCACTGGCAAATATGAAATCTGGTGAACATGGAATTCTACAGGCGCAATTCCATTGGGGCAACATTAGGAAACATGCAGCATGCTTCACGTCGTCTTGTGTTTTCTATTTTAATTGTGCGACTATGCCGCACGAATTTAAAAACTGTCGAACGAGCAACTTGTCGCTCTCTGTCACATGCGCTTTGTAGCATATGTTTGTGGCATGCATCTATATCAATTCAATAAAGGCAACTTCAGTTTGCGGCATCATGTCTTTTCAAAAGAATGTGAGTGCTGCATATTGGGCAATAGCTTTGAATAGAAAAAGGAAAAGAAAGAAGCCATGGAGGTGGAGGGGACAATATTATATGTTGGTGGTCCAAAAGCTCAGAAAGACTTAAACAAAAAAGTGATTGCGGACGATGAAGCTCTACTTCGGGATTTTACTCGAATGAGCCGAGAAGATTTTGAATACTTATTAAGAAATATCTCGCGAAACGTGATAACTCTCTTGGAGCAATACCACCTCGTGTTAGGTTATCAGTAACATCAAGATATTTGGCTACCGGCGATAGCTATCCTTCACTTATGTATCTGTTCCGGATATCTGATATTTTATTATTCAATAACTCTGGAGAATTATGATAATCTTCAATGAACAAAGTAGTTTTCTCAATATTCTACTCCATGTCGCAGGATACAAGTTGCATCGAACCGATGACTATCGGATAAACGCCGACACTGTTCGACACGATGAATCGAGAACTACGCATCGAGAACAACACCGGTCAACATGTGGCATGCGTCATTATCGCCTGGTGCATGTTGCTTTATGTGGCTCCAATTGAAAGACTGAGTGTAGCATGCGTCATTGTCGCATGTTCAATGTCGCTCAAATATTGCCTCAATGGACTTGCACCTTAATAAGATATTCTCTACCATTTCACGTAACTGTCGACTCGACCCCGACAAAATAAAATCGAACTCTACGATATTCGGAATCAATATTCAAGGTGGAGTTTCCTTCCGAGCGATAATTCGATATGCTAATGAAAATCATCCCCTACCTACATCCCAATTCTATTCCTGCTTCAATTTGATATCGCGATTTGTATTTTTGACGTCGAGCGAAAGGACACATCACGGTACTGAATACTTAATGAACAAGGCATGCTTCGCAATTTCGACCCTCCTCTTAAATCAGGATTAAAACTCAATTGTTTTAATTGACACGGTTTCCCCAGTGACTGCTAATGAGCTTTTCAAGTCGAAAATCAGACCTAGGTTCTGTGTTCGTGCACTCCAAAAGATGGTTACCTAGTTACGTTTATACGGACTAATAATTCAGGGTAACTAGGTAAACAACGTCATTAGGCGTGGGACTCTGTAAATACCATAAGGTTAATTATTATTTCAACAATTTTTTTTCTTGTATTCTATTGAGGTTTGGGTGAATAAATATATTCCCAAGTCAATTTTGATAGTGAATTTTACGAAAGTGAATTGGGCATGTTGTTCTTATCCTCAATGAATTATTAAAATATTTTCAGATATAAAAAAAAAAATAATATATATATATATATATATATATATATATATATATATATATATATATATATAAATATATATATATATATATATATATATATAATATATATAAATATATATATAAATAAATATATATATATTTATATATATATATATATATATATATATATATATATATATATATATATATTTATTTAATATATTAATATTTATATATATATATATATATATATATATATTTATATATATATATATATAATTATATATATATATATATTTATATATATATATAATTATATATATATATATATATATATATATATATATATATATATATATATATATATAATTATATATATATATATATATATATATATATATATATATATATATATATATATATATATATATATATATATATATATAGGAGAGAAAATGCTTAATCAGGTATGCACTCTTAGGGCTGACTAAAAAGAAAACTCTTGTTTCTGTTCAACCTTTCGAGTCTTTATTGGCTCTTCAATGATCATCACAAAGATATAAACAACATTATAAAATGCATCGAAACAAATATCACTCACGAAAGTGAGGTTGAAATCAACAGGTGGAAAGAATAAAAACTTTTCGCCGAACATCAAAACGATATGGTTACAACCAAAAGTGGCACAAAATAATATAAGAACATGAGATGGTGTAAAATAACAAACATAAAAGACAAATGTGAGAGAGAACTGTTCAAAAAACTTTTTTTTAAAAGAAAAATGCGAGAAACAACTCCCACATGAAAAGTGACAAATCAACGTGAAACGCCGCTAGTCGTCCATGGAAAAACGTAAAACAGTTGACAGATCATATTGCCAACTTTAAATAAATCGATGATCTGCAAGGTGTGCCAACACATGAAAAATCACTATCACTAATCACTTCTCGACCTGAAAACTCTGTTCTCCAATCTTTTTTATAGTGATAGTCTCTGACTACGCTGACAAGTTCTTATTCCGGTCCACTTTCTAATATTTCTAGTCCATGACATCTGATTTCTTTCAATACAAGACTAGATTTTTACAAATTTAAATAGAATTGGAAACTCAATTATATATTTCGATAGTTGTGAAGAATATAATTGAGCCACGCTTTATTTTGAATAAGAGTAGAGTGTCGAGTAGATACAGTCAAATAACTATAAACTTACTTAGGTACAATATTATTTTTGAGCAGAACCAATGGTAAAATAACTATATTTCATGATCTTATCAAACATGCATATTAGATAATTTGAGTGTTTATGGAAGCAAAATATATTGCAGAAGTTTGATGAGACATAATTCAATATTTTTTATGAGTTAGCTATCAATTCTCTAGAAAAACACAATCTAATTTTGAAATCTTGAGAATCATGATAAATTGGTAACAAATAATATGGCGTCTTGAAGAACTGCTTCACCTGAAAACTTTCTTCATCTGCAGAATTTCTTGCTGAGTTCGAATTCGTTCCCCTCAATTCTTTCAACTTTATTGAATGCACTGTTGTAATAATCTGAAACTTGGCATCAGATTTCATTTTCTTCATTTCTCTTCTCAAACCGTGTCGAACTTTTGTTGACTTCTGCAACTTTAATTAAACATTTTTCATAAAGCACAATCGGTTTGTTTGAAGTAACGATAAGATTGAATCATAATTTGAAATGTATTCAACTATGGAAAATTTGTTTGTTGACAGTTTGCTGAAGTGAGAAACATCAATTGAAAATATCACTCAAATTTAATGAATTATGTAAATGACATTCGGACCTCACGATACACAGTTCGTCTTTACATCCTTACGAACATAAATTAACAGCATTTATTAGCATGATAATTAGACTCATTAATATACCGTTATCACAAGAAAATTACACTAAGAAATTACAAATCATAAAACAAATAGCGCACAATAATGGATATCCTTTAAGAATAGATAATATTTTAGCAAGAAGATTGTACAAGGCAGCCATTTTTCAAGTGTATCAGAACGTAATAGATAATGATAAAAACTTTATATTATTAACTTATGTAGGTGACCCAACACTCAAAATTTCAACCTTTTTGTCAAATCGAAATTCAAAAATAGCAAAACATATTCAAAATTCAAAAGATAAAACTACACAACAAAATACATCAGGGATCTATAAGTTAATTTGTGGTTCATGTCCTAAAGTATATGTTGGCCCAACTTGTTGGAACTTTGTAGTTCGAATATCAAAACATAAAAGAAGTTACGACAAGGAAAAATTAGATTCTACTTATGCATCACATCTCCTAGAACAAAATCATATTTTTTAATAGTGAATTTGAAATATTACATGTAGAAAAGAAAGGCTATAAACTCAGTTTATTAGAAGCTCTCGAGATTAATAGTATGAAACAATCCAATAATTTGTTAAATGACCAATTAGATATGAATAGTCCACCGATGTTAAATCTTTTCTAGATATAATATGGAATATTTGCGCCTATTGTGTTTTCCCAAATCATTAACAGTTTGTACATTCTACCTGCTAAGTCATTACGTTAAGGTTCTTTCCCCATTATTATTGTATATTCCTTTCTTTCATCTTTCAATATTCTCGTTGTAAAAGTAAGTAATTATTATACATCTGAAAAATTGGTGAAACAATTGTCATGTTAACAAAATATAGTGAAAATGAAAAATGGTGAAGTTTCATTCACAATACTAAATGACAATTACCAAGGCAAATTACTGCGGCTTTTGATAAAAAAATTTTATTTTTCATTAATTATTTCTGGGAATAAAATAGCGTTCAAACAAATTATTTTTTATTGTTGGAATTTTCTTTTAAATTCGATAATCGTCAAGGAATTTCAACATCCTGATTTGAAATTAAAAATATTTCAAAGTATCATGAAATGCTGAAACATCATCTACTCATTTCATTATTCTTTGAAATTTCTCTTTGAACGTGTCTAGCATTCAGATCAAAACATACAATATAACTCGACATGAACATGAGAATATAATGGACATCCGGTCTTGACGAAGTAGTATTGAATTCGAAAGGGCGTTAGCTGTAATATTTTAGATATGTGCGCGGAATTTCTCGTGTATGGTGTACAAAATTATCATGTTATTGGAAAGATCAAACAAGAATTTTCTTCGACAATATGATTGAAGTGATATTGACGGATTTTCACTCCATTGAAATAAAATATTATAGTGCAATAATTCGATTTGCTTGGTCAGGGATGAAGTTCGAACCAAAATAAAGTATGATAGTTTTAATTTCATGCTTCATCGATTTATTAAAAATTTCTCACCATGACCAGAAAATCTTTGGTGTAGGTACCATTTTCTTAAGTAAGTACTAAAAAATAAATCAACTGAAAACTTTCGTAATGCATACAACGACGAATATATATATATATATATATATATATATATATATATATATATATATATATATATATATATATATATATATGAAGCAGAATTCTTCGTGTTATCGAGACACGTCCGTGGCAATAAAATGAAGTAAACCAGGATATTTATTTGAAACTATTCAAACAAGTTCACGAAACATCGAAATATTTCCACATACCTTGAGACGGTAAATGTTAAGTTCTTTATCACAATCAGCGGAAATTATAGACAGACTGTTTCTCCCTTATTTGGCGATTTTGCATTCAATCGTTAAACAATTATATCTAGGATAGCCACGATCGTATTTCACATTTCAAATCATCGTAATGGCAGCCCGGTTATATTATTCATACGAAGATTATTCAAACTCATTTATTATTTATGGACAATGTGATAAAGTTATTTCAAGAACATGTAATACATTTGTGACACCATATCCTCAAAAATAGAAACACATGAATTTTGATATCTCAACATCTTGCGGAATTTTGAAGTTAACTATTTAGAAAACCTTTTCTGCCAACATGATGGGGCACCTCCACATAATGCCTATTTGGTCAATAATTATCTGGAAATCTTATTTTGCGATCGATGGATAGCCAAAAATGGACCAAATCTTCGGCCACCTCGCTCCCCGGACCTATTAGTACTCGATTTTAATTCATGGGGACCAGTGAAAAGTAACGTGTATAAAACATCAGTGACCACCATGGAAGACTGCATGAGACGTGTTAGAACATTTGAAGACCTAGACCCCCAGTCAATAAGAAGAGCCACCCATGAACAATTGCTGCTTACATGCGAAAGGACACCAATTCGAACATTTACTTAAATAATTTTTTTAATATTTCTATTTCCAATTTCGATATCAATATTTTCATTTTCAATAACTAGTTCATTTCTGTATACTTTTCATTTGCGGATCCAAAGTTATTCAAGCTTTCTATAATTCCTTTCACAGTATTTGCTGATGGTCTTTGTTTATGAGGATATCGGGTCGCAAATGTATCACATGTTCTTGGAATAACTTTATCACATTGTCCATAATAAATAAAAGAATTAATAAATAATAAATAAATTTGAATAATTTTTTTTTGTATGATTTAACCTGGGTGCCATTACGATGATTTGAAATGTCAAATACGATCGTAGCTATCCTAGATCTAATTGTTTAACGATTAAATGCAAAATTTAATTGGCAATATTTCGAAAACTTCAAATTTTAGGTGTAGATAATATTATACAAAGTTACCTTCTTTTTAAATGCTAAATACTACAAAATGAGAAAAATGGGAGGTTTCCATTTGAAAAAATTGATTTTTGACGGTTTTCTCAATCTCATTTTAGGATTTATTTTTTGAACACCCTATATGACTAGTTATCCAAATATTATAAAAAATCTTTTAGAGTAGATCTTTTTCAACAAGGGGTCAAAACTAAAGTTACTAATAAGGGCTTCCTCATAGGAACAATTGATAATTATATTAGGGCTTGCAATCGTAATTTTTGACATGAAAACCTAAATATGTCGAAAACACTTAGACTTAGGTATAGGAGATGATATATAGAATCTACCTATAATCTTAAGTAGAATGTAAAAATGTAATAATATAGGACATCTCATTTAAAATAAGCAAGTTGGCTTTTACTTCCGGTGTAACCGGAAGTGCCACCATCTTGAAAATATTTTAGTCGAGTTGCCCCTATCGACATTAGTATACTGTCAAATTTTCAAAACTTTCCTATTTGTAGTTTTCCATATCCGGATCGCGATCGGGACCCTCGACACACTGTATATATATATATATATATATATATATATATATATATATATATATATATATATATATATATAATATATATATATATATTTATATATATATATATATATATATATATATATATATATATATATTTATTTATATATATATATATATATATATATATATGTATATATATACATATATATATTTATATATATATATATATATATATATATATATATATATATTTATATATATATATATATATAAATATATATTTATATATATATATATATACATATATACATATACATATATATATATATATATATATATATATATATATCTATATATATATATATATATTTGGTTTATCAGTTATTGCTAACCGTGTGGCGTGTATATTCTAATTAAGTTTATTCAAAATTGTCCTAGCAAATATTGAGATACAAATTTGATCAACTATTGAAGAATATAAATATTCAATATTTTTGAACTCGTGATTAAGGTATTTATCTCTAAAAATATATTAAAACAAGCTCAACAAGCTCGTCCCTGTGTAACTAACAGCCACCAAATAAATAAATCATTCATGGACAAAAGATACATTGTGAACAAATAAAGAGCGTGATCAATACATGCTAAATGCAACACAGGATTGTTCGCAAAAACAGAAAACAAAATATGATAAGGGATGAAACATGATTCTAGCAAATGGCTGGAAATAAACAACCAAAGTTTCGTAAAATCGTACATCATTCTAGTCGTATTTTCAGGCGGAGAGTTCAACTCAAATAAAAGTTGGAGTGGAATTTTATTCTTCGAAACGGAAGTGGAGGTTTGAATGATTTTCGTGAGAATTAGAAATTTGCTCGCGAATTTCTTTTTCCTTTTTGTCAAGATAAATTATTTTCCATTCAACTAACCTTGGCTGTCTTGTGTGGACTAAAAATTTGGCAAGTGAGTTTCAAATAATGGACACTTCCGAAGTAATTTAATTTCGATTCTTAATTTTCGTACTTTTCATTTTTGATGTGAAATTTAGAAATTCATAAATATTTTATTTTTTAATATTGGGATGAATTATAAAATTTATTGAAAGAGAACTTCATTTACAAATCGAAATAGGGACAACAATAATTATTTTTCAATAGATATAGTTAAATGTTATCATTCCTTATTCAATTTCAATTCAAGTTTGAAAAATTTCGAGTAGGAAAAAATAAATACAGTTCAAATTGCAACTGCTGCAGATCTTGTGGAAAAATATAAACAGGATACAAATAAATGTTATTGTATGAAGTAAAAGATATTTTCATATGTAAAGTTAGTCAAACAATCCATTTCAGTTCGTCATTAAAGTTATTTAATAAAAATTCCATATACTAACTGCCTGCATTGCAATAATTATAAAATAACAAATACCATTTAATATATTGTTTTATAGGTGTATAATTAGGATGGTTTCATTTCGACAATGTTACAATGAATTTTGAAATATTTCATCATCTAATGTAGACTGATCTCTTTATCAATTCATGAAAATTAGAGCATCATGAAAAAGTTGAACTTGTGAATCTAATTTGATATTTTTCAATTATGAGGAATTTTTATTAATATATAATTATGAGGAATTTTTATTAATATTTATTCATGCTCGAAAAGGTTGTGACTCCCAAATAGATAAATAGGCCTGTAGGCGGCGCCCTCTATAATTAAGAGCCAAACTAAAATCAAACTTGAATTTTTCGTATTAAAATATCCCCAAATACCAATTTTCACATTAGCTGTTAGCATCCACGCGTTTCAAGGACTCAATCTGGATTAATGAAAAAGGAAGAAAAGTGAAACTAACAAAATGAATGAATTTTTTTGCCGAGTGAAAGGTGAACGTAACTATATTATTAATAGGTCAATTTTGATTGACAGAAGGCTCGTTAATGAAAGTATTGACTGCTGTTTCTAGAAGTTGGAGTGTTGATTTAGTTCGAGTTGGGGAAACGACATCGGACATAGGTACTCTAACTTCTCGCCCTTTGGTTGGTTTGTATCGGGGAGTGGAGCATTTGAGTGACATCCACGGAGATATATATCATGATTGTGACATTTTCATGCTTCTGTGATTTGAGCTTCGGTGTGGATCATTCATCTTTGTCTTTTCAATCGCCTGTCATTATTTCATTTCAAGCTTCTGGTACACTTCAACTTATAATATAGAATAATCCTTCAATTTATGCAATACTGAATAGATATAATATGTAAGTATTTTTTTTGCTTCTTGAAGATCTGAATGGGTCCCAAATAAAAAATTATGTTTCATATTTCATTGCTTACTTACATGATCCCTCAATAGTCGAAAGAGAAATTAATCAATTTTTTTATGTATTAAATTTGAAAGAAATAGGCAGAAATCAATTTTCAACTAGAAAACCAAGGTCGAGAATTCGAAACTAGCGTCTGAAATAATATATTAGATAAACTTCTCAAGCGATTTTTTGAGTTGAAAATTGGGAAAATGGACATTGCTAGTAAACGGAAGATTATAATCATAGCGACCTAGCTATTAACGTATTTTGTGTATATATTTATAAATATTTATAAATATATATATATATATATATATATATATATATATATATATATATATATATATATATATATATATATATATATAACTTTTTGATAATTATTAGCAATAACAATAATAAACGAAACTTTTTGAAAAAGCCACAAATGTCGTGGCGAAACGTCAACTTTTTAATAAAATCCAGTATTTTGAGATTCACTAAGCCTGTTATTGCTAATGATTATCAAAACGTTAAAAATAGTTCACAGGCAACAACAATTCAAATAAATATATATATATATATATATATATATATATATATATATATATATATATATATATATATATATATATATATATATATATATATATATATATAGATAAAGGAGTATTGCCCTAAAATTTAAATGACAAAGTTTATGAGTTCTCGGCAAATAATATCCAGCCTAGTTAGTTGTAAGTTGTGAATATTGTTGTTTTTTTATTATGTTTTAATATTATGTATATATGTAGAGTCCTGAGGAAGGATATAATCTATATCCGAAATATAGACATTATTAACGAAATGGTTGTGATTCTTCGTTAGTTGGCCCCTTTTTATTTGCCGAGAACTCATAAACTTTGTCATTTGTCATATATATATATATATATATATATATATATATATATATATATATATATATATATATATATATATATATATCTGAGATTGAATTCTCGCACATCACTTGGTGAAACATCATATAGAATAAAGTATAAACCTTAAAATAAAAACACTTGGCTTATGTTTCACAATATAAAAAATATTTAGTCTTGATAATGAGTTCATAACTCGGAACATGTCGACTTTTCGTTACTGCTAAATACAGTATCTAAATATTTTTTATATTGTGAAACATAAGCCAGTTGTTTTTATTTTGAAGTTTATACTTTATTATATACATATATATATATATATATATATATATATATATATATATATATATATATATATATATATATATATATATATATATATATATACTATGGGCTTTAAAAACCCCCATTATATGAAATCAAATTGGAGTCTTTCAAAACCTGCTCTATTTTATATTGAATTTTATGTAAACTTTACGAACTTCTGCATGTTCAAAAAATGTAATAATAATCTACTGAGTGACTTTTGCGATGTTCCTAGTGTAATGCCTGGTCCTGGTTATTGAATAATACACTGGTTCATATTATACTTGGTCTTTATTTACTCTATACTTCTCGCTAACTCTCGGCAGCGTGACGAGTCTCCAGGTCTAGCTAAGTCTCTCCCTCCGAATGAATGAATGAATGAAAATACGTTTATTCAACTATTTGGGGGGATGGGGTACATTTTTGTTATCTAGCTAAATATTTTATTGTGGGAAGTTATAAGGTTTTACAACCTTCTTCAACCCTGGCTTTACTTAATTATTCTCTAACATTTACAATATTAATAAAAAAATCCTAATTTTCCTATCGGGGAATGCGGCTGCGGCCGACTTTTTTGCTAATTACGTGCCATTCGGTCCAAGGTCAATATATTTCAACTGACATTAGATGGTAAGGGAAACCACAGAAAACCTTTACCCACGCAATGTACTGATATTCTTACTTATAATATAAATTTACAAAATGGTTTGACAATAGATACATTAAACCATCTCCCTCCGAGATTCCCTCTGGTTTATATATAAATATTATACATGACATGATATCGATGGCCTCGTCGTATTGTTTATAAACTACGAAACATAACATCCTTCGTCTAATGTAGACTAAAACAATCGTGACACTGACCTACTTCCAGGTATCTGTCAACTTCGGTAAATAATTTTCAAATTTTGTCAAATTGTCATTTGTTTTCAACTGTGCTAACTCTCCAATGAAGAATGTAACTTTTGAGGTTATAAGGTATTGGAGCTGTTTCATACAAGTACGCAATCAATTCATTCAAGAAAAAATACCCGAATGTACCAGTCACGATGAATTGATTAAAAAAATTAATGAGGAAATTAGGCATTCACTAGATTATTATAATTTTTCTCAACTCAGTGAAAAAATTCAAAGGGTTCACAGGAAATGGAATATGACAGGAAGCAGTATTTGAAAAAGTTGAATTTTATTTCATTTTATTGGGTTTTTCAACAAGCAAAACTTTTTATCAAGAATAATATTTTTTGCTATAACTGAAGATAAAAATGTTTTTCCTCTTGAGCACCATAGCCGTGGACAAGATTTATATATATATAAATATATATATATATATATATATATATATATATATATATATATATATATATATATATATATATATATATATATATATATATTTATTCGAATTGTTGTTGCCTGTGATCTATTTTTAATCTCTTGATAATTATTAGCAATAACAGGCTGGTTGAATCTTAAAAAACTCGATTTAATTAATAAATTGACGTTTCAGTATGACATTCATAGTTATTCAAAACTTTTGAACAAAATTGAAAATTCTTTGACATTTATTGACTTGATAAAATTGAATAGAAAAGATTGATCTATCTTGTTAAAAATTCTTTCAGTCTAATATTAACATTCAAATATGTTTCATTAGAAGGCAAGGGAAACTACAGAAACCTTTACCTATGTAATGTTCGAAAATAATAATAATAGGGTACTATTTATTTAACAGAAAGAAATTAGTCACGGGAAAATATTAAAAAAGTAGAGCAGAATTATCGGTATAGAACGTTTATATGGAAGCAGCCGTTGACACGTGTTTCGGACTCTTTGGTCCTCATCAGAACGGCGTAGCTAAGTATTGGATTGAAAATTTGGAGATGAAAATAGTTTAATAAATAAAATCCTCTGTTATGGAAGACAATCACTTATTTGTGGTTTATTGTTTGAACTCTCCGGTATGGGAGATTTGGTCAAACTTTGCCACGGAGGCGATTAATTCCATCCGAGAGATCTTAGAAAGAGTAAATTGATATTAAAAAAGAAAATTAGTTTTGGGAAAATATTAAACAAGTAAAGCAAAAATTATCGGTATAGTTCGTTTATATGGAAGTAGCCGTTTTTAATGAAATTTTTATAATAAAATCCTCTGTTATGGAAGAAAATCACTTATTTGTGGTTTATTGTTTGAACTCTCCGGTATGGGAGATTTGGTCAAACTTTGCCACGGAGGCGATTAATTCCATCCGAGAGATCTCAGAAAGAGTAAATTAACATTAAAAAAGCAAATTAGTTTTGGGAAATATTAAACAAGTAAAGCAAAAATTATCGGTATAGTTCGTTTATATGGAAGTAGCCGTTTTTAATGAAAATTTTAATTTAGAATTTCAAATTTTTTAAATGAAAAAGGGTACTTACATATAAAACAATGTAGTTTGGGATCATTGCCATATTTTCAGCTAGCAATATTTAATTATTTATTCGAATTGTTGTTGCCTGTGATCTATTTTTAATCTCTTGATAATTATTAGCAATAACAGGCTGGTTGAATCTTAAAAAACTCGATTTAATTAATAAATTGACGTTTCAGTATGACATTCATAGTTATTCAAAACTTTTGAACAAAATTGAAAATTCTTTGACATTTATTGACTTGATAAAATTGAATAGAAAAGATTGATCTATCTTGTTAAAAATTCTTTCAGTCTAATATTAACATTCAAAATTGTTTCATTAGAAGGCAAGGGAAACTACAGAAACCTTTACCTATGTAATGTTCGAAAATAATAATAATAGGGTACTATTCATTTAACAGAAAGAAATTAGTCACGGGAAAATATTAAAAAAGTAGAGCAGAATTATCGGTATAGAACGTTTATATGGAAGCAGCCGTTGACACGTGTTTCGGACTCTTTGGTCCTCATCAGAACGGCGTAGCTAAGTATTGGATTGAAAATTTGGAGATGAAAATAGTTTAATAAATAAAATCCTCTGTTATGGAAGACAATCACTTATTTGTGGTTTATTGTTTGAACTCTCCGGTATGGGAGATTTGGTCAAACTTTGCCACGGAGGCGATTAATTCCATCCGAGAGATCTTAGAAAGAGTAAATTGATATTAAAAAAGAAAATTAGTTTTGGGAAAATATTAAACAAGTAAAGCAAAAATTATCGGTATAGTTCGTTTATATGGAAGTAGCCGTTTTTAATGAAATTTTTATAATAAAATCCTCTGTTATGGAAGAAAATCACTTATTTGTGGTTTATTGTTTGAACTCTCCGGTATGGGAGATTTGGTCAAACTTTGCCACGGAGGCGATTAATTCCATCCGAGAGATCTCAGAAAGAGTAAATTAACATTAAAAAAGCAAATTAGTTTTGGGAAATATTAAACAAGTAAAGCAAAAATTATCGGTATAGTTCGTTTATATGGAAGTAGCCGTTTTTAATGAAAATTTTAATTTAGAAAAAAACTACATTGTTTTATATGTAAGTACCCTTTTTCATTTAAAAAATTTGAAATTCTAAATTAAAATTTTCATTAAAAACGGCTACTTCCATATAAACGAACTATACCGATAATTTTTGCTTTACTTGTTTAATATTTCCCAAAACTAATTTGCTTTTTTAATGTTAATTTACTCTTTCTGAGATCTCTCGGATGGAATTAATCGCCTCCGTGGCAAAGTTTGACCAAATCTCCCATACCGGAGAGTTCAAACAATAAACCACAAATAAGTGATTTTCTTCCATAACAGAGGATTTTATTATAAAAATTTCATTAAAAACGGCTACTTCCATATAAACGAACTATACCGATAATTTTTGCTTTACTTGTTTAATATTTTCCCAAAACTAATTTTCTTTTTTAATATCAATTTACTCTTTCTAAGATCTCTCGGATGGAATTAATCGCCTCCGTGGCAAAGTTTGACCAAATCTCCCATACCGGAGAGTTCAAACAATAAACCACAAATAAGTGATTGTCTTCCATAACAGAGGATTTTATTTATTAAACTATTTTCATCTCCAAATTTTCAATCCAATACTTAGCTACGCCGTTCTGATGAGGACCAAAGAGTCCGAAACACGTGTCAACGGCTGCTTCCATATGAACGTTCTATACCGATAATTCTGCTCTACTTTTTTAATATTTTCCCGTGACTAATTTCTTTCTGTTAAATGAATAGTACCCTATTATTATTATTTTCGAACATTACATAGGTAAAGGTTTCTGTAGTTTCCCTTGCCTTCTAATGAAACAATTTTGAATGTTAATATTAGACTGAAAGAATTTTTAACAAGATAGATCAATCTTTTTCTATTCAATTTTATCAAGTCAATAAATGTCAAAGAATTTTCAATTTTGTTCAAAAGTTTTGAATAACTATGAATGTCATACTGAAACGTCAATTTATTAATTAAATCGAGTTTTTTTAAGATTCAACCAGCCTGTTATTGCTAATAATTATCAAGAGATTATATATATATATATATATATATATATATATATATATATATATATATATATATATATATATATATATATATATACCGGGTGTCCACGGAAGGTGGCTCGCCCCTATAACGTTTTTGTTTTCAGAGATAATGAAATAAAATTTAGAGGATCTGTTTGATGCATAAAACTGCATTTTTCGACAAGTAACTCAACTTTATGCAACTTCCGGTTTCACCGAAAGTGACATAAACTTTCGATTTTTAAATGGGACATCGGGTATATTTACACTTTTTATGTCTCCATATGACATTTAGAATACAACCATGTATCATTTGTTACTTTTTGTAACCTTTTTTTTATTTTTTTTTTTGAAATAAATTTTCATTCTAGAGGGCTATGGATGCGTTCAAATAACTAATTTCGGTCCTTAAATGTATGTTAAAATACAACTTCACTGTTTTCAATCAAAATTTTCCAGCTATGTGAAGTTTAATTTTAAAACTTTTATAACTATTTTTTTTCAAATGGCAACATGGTGGCTCGTCGGGTTAAAAAAAAAGATAATTTTATTACGATTAATTTGATACCGCACTCTAGGAATTAGGTTGAAAGAAAACTTTCGATAAAAACCTGAAATCCCATAACCTTAGAACTTTCTTTAAATGAAGAATCTTATTGAGATTAAAATAACATTTGAAATCATCGAGTAGCCTGTGACCAACACAACTGAAACAAAGCCACGCCCACAAATCTACGTCCCTGGACGGCATACAGGACCATTTTAGGATCGAAATTATTTATTTGAACGCATATATAGCCCTCTACAATAAAAACTTATTTCGAAAAAAAAAATTGTAACAACGGTTACAAAAAGTAGCAAATGATACATGGTTGTATTTTTAATGTTATATGGAGACAAAAAAACTGAAAATATACCAGGTATCCCATTTAAAAATCGAAAGTTTATGTCACTTTCGGTGAAACCGGAAGTTGCACGAAGTTGAGTTACTTGTCAAAAAACGCAGTTTTATGCATTAAACAGATCCTGTAAATTTCATTATCTCCGAAAAGAAAAAAATTATAGGGGCGAGCCACCTTCCGTGGACACCCGGTATATAAATATATATATATATATATATATATATATATATATATATATATATATATATATATATATATATATATTTATTCATCGTTTCTTGAAAGGCTAATTAACTGAAGAAACCGACTTTAGTGATCAGCTAATGTGAATTTCTGAAGAATTGAAATTGCAATTCCTCAAAAGATTTGAGAAAGACATTTATTGCGTGACGAAAGATTGACAATTCAACAAAGTCGGTTTTCTCAGTCGACTGGCCTAGTATTGCTATGAAAAGATGAATTAGTAACAATATAATACAGGCAATAATTATCCAAATATATATTATATATATATATATATATATATATATATATATATATATATATATATATATATATATATATATATATATATATATATATATCAGAGCTGTGCCAAAGCATTGTGCTTTGTGCTCGTGAAACTACTCGGAGCCCTTTTGTGCTCCCGAGCCCTTTTCAAAAGCAGTGCTTAGTGCTTAGTAATTGAAGTCCTTCAACAAAAGGCTTTGTGTTTAGTAATCCCAAAAGTGCTCCCGAGGACTGAAGTGCTCCCAAGCACTTCTGCGGAATACTAAGCACTACGCCCTGAGCGAAACTTGTCCTAACACGAATATGCGTATGCGGCGGCGCTATGATTGTGTGTTGATTTCATTTCAATAATAAACATCTCACGTTAGTGTCAAGTCAATAAAAAAAATATTTATAAAATACAACACCCCCTTTCATCAAGTGCTCCTGTTGAAAGACTCTTTTCATTTGCGTCTATAGTAAAGGCACCAAGACGTCATGCTCTGAGTGACAGGAATTTCGAAAACTTAGTTTTATTAAAAACTAATGGGGATGTTTAAATATTTTTCATTTTGATGAGTTGTACATCATTACTTATATGTTACTTGTATGTAGTCAATAAATCGAATGAAAATTTTGGATTTTTTTATGGGCATGGAACTCAACTATCTATCGCATAGTTTTTTCAGTACCTATATTCTGATGAAATATGAATAATACGCATGGGATTTTTAATATGAAATAATGAATCTTGCAATATCTGTGCTTTCTCCTATTTGATATATTAATCATCACTTAGGTGATTAAATACTAATACTAAGATTCTACACAGGTCCCTTTTTATCTTATTTTCAATAAAATCTGTGTCATTTAGCTAATATCAATGTTCGTAGGTCACAGATTACAGAAGCATATCTTGTTTCTGTATTATTTAAATTTAAATGTATCTATGATCTTTATGAAATTGATCAAAAATGGCGTGTGATAATGCCTATGCTTATAGCTATTTATGTATCAAGGGAGTTATAGGGATGTTAACTACAGAGGGCAACAGATTTCAATCCCGAGGGACGTAAGTCCCCCTCCGTACAATGTACGATTTTTCTGAGAATTTAGTAGTGGAATTCCAATATTCAATTGGATCTTTCCCTGAACCTATCTTCGGGCAAAATGACGTGCGGAACAATGAAATCTACTGAACCCCATTGAAAATGTTTTGCTCTGTTCAAATATCTCAATCAAATCCCAAAATTTTTATATACATCCGCTTGGCAGAAGTCCCATAATTTTCAAATACGTACCTGGAATTTTCTCGAAATTTAAATATAAATCGGTCGACCTGTGGAAGTGAATCATACATTCCAAATATCAACCGACTATGCTGGTTGGTTCAAAAGTTATGAGGAATT
Source organism: Cynegetis impunctata (assembly GCA_030704885.1). NCBI lineage: Eukaryota > Metazoa > Arthropoda > Insecta > Coleoptera > Coccinellidae > Cynegetis > Cynegetis impunctata. Next base: position 87,718 of record JARQZK010000157.1, read on the forward strand.
GCAATTTTTGGTGCATAAACTCGGTTATGGAATTGATTAGACCTATCATATATCGATTTTTTGGACTCGCCTAGGATAGCTCTAGCTCAGGTTGTCGTAGGTATGTTCATTTACCAATGAAACACCCTGTATTGTTCTGTACCAGCTCATAGTGAGCATCGAATTTGTAACACCCTGTACATCTCTTTCCACCCGTCAATAATCTCATAATCATATGCCAGCTTACAATTTCTTAACCGATTAAAATAACCTCAATTTCAACAATTCCTAAAAAAGTACTTAGGGCTTAGTGCTCGAAATGTCAAATTACTTTCACAAAATGCTTAGTAATCTGGAACCTTTTGTAAAAATAAGAGCTTAGTGCTCGAGACCGGGAGCCTTCAAGTGCTTAGTGCTCGAAGCACTATTCTTCAGTGCTCGTCACAGCTCTGATATATATATATATATATATATATATATATATATATATATATATATATATATATATATATATATATATATATATATACACAGGGTGTTCCATAAATCAACGTCGAGCCGAAAACTGGCAATAAGCCAAGTCGTGACAGTTATTAGAAAAATATTTAAAAAAATCTTGGTCATCTACTTTTCCAATTTTATGGATTCAAAAATAAATCTCAAAAAGTGACACCTTGTGATGATCTTTCAAGTCCTGTGACTACAAATATTAACGTCAGTTTTTTTCTGTGACATTACCATGAATAACCCTTCTGTAAATTACAGTTAAAAGTTGAAACATAACTACCTCAGTTTTAAATAAAATGTTAGATTTTTGCCCAACATTGAATTCAAAATTATTACATCACCCATCTTTAACCGCTTGTAGTGTAAAAAAAATGTACTACACTATTTTGGCAAGTAACTTTAAAAGATGGCGCGTTAAGTCTGGATTCAAAAATGGTATGCCTCTTACTAACTGATACTTCTTAGCTGAGGAAAAAAAGTTATTTTTTAGTTTTAGGTGCCTTTGAAATAAAATTCAGTTGTTGGATTTCTTTAGTTATAATTTTTATTAAATCAGATTTACCAAGTTTACCTAGTATGGGTGAAACTCGTTTTTTTTAAATAGACTATGCAGTACTTTTGGGGGCTCCTATGCTCTATTGAATTCCATGTACTGAGATACTTGGGTCTTCTTCAACTGCTTGCGGGACTTCGGCCTCGTAGGGCATTACGGGTCTTCCCTCGCTAACCATTTGACAAGGGTATCGACCCTCTGATAATGACCGATGCACATTAATAAATACTCGATGATCGGGATAACGCTCAGCATTTGGGCATCTCTCACGATACATTCTTGCTGCAGCATTGGCGTTGCATAAGCATTGTCCATAAATGAGATGCATGTTGGCGTATTCCTGTGCGGTGTATCGAGATGGCATGATAACAGACTACACAAAACACGGGATTACGATTAAAACAAGTCCGGGGTCAACAGAAACAGTGCAGATAAATTCAAAGCACAATGCAAATCAAGTCCAATAAACAAAGCCACAGTTGTAAGTACGAAGTCAATACAAATACTGAAGTATTGCACAATTTTCCTAACGCATCCCTGTTTCGCCAGAGTGGCGTCTCCATCTGTCAGACGAAATGATGGGTCAATCCGTCTCGCTCTTAGATAAAAGTAGCGTCACTATCTATCTCGCTCACACTTGAAAAAGTAGCGTTACCATCTGTCTCGCTCGCACTAGTCAAATAACGTCACTCTTCGTCTCAATCGAACTTGTATTAAATCCGGCTTCATTCAAAAAAAAGTTTTTTCTCAATTAAGAAGAAGCAATTAGTAACTGGCATAACATTTTGGAATCCAGACTTAACGCGCCATCTTTTGAAGTTACTTGCCAAAATAGTGTAGTACATTTTTTTCACACTACACGCGGTTAAAGTTGGGTGATGTAATAATTTTGAATTCAATGTTGGGCAAAAATCTAACATTTTATTTAAAACTGAGGTAGTTATGTTTCAACTTTTAACTGTAATTTACAGAAGGGTTATTCATGGTAACGTCACAGAAAACAAACTGACGAAAAGTTAATATTTGTAGTCACAGGACTTGAAAGATCATCACAAGGTGTCACTTTTTGAGATTTATTTTTGAATCCATAAAATTTGAAAAGTACATGACCAAGATTTTTTAAAATATTTTTCTAGTAACTGTCACGACCTGGCCTATTGCCAGTTTTCGGCTTGACGTTGATATATATATATATATATATATTTATATATATCTATATATATATATATATATATATATATATTAATATATATACATATATATATCTATATATAGTATATATAACAACAAACAAACAAACAAAAGTAGGTACATTACTGCAAATAAACATTAAAAAAACCACAGAAGCAACAAATGCTGCTTGTACGTGGTGAAAAAAATAAAATATACATACATATACTAGTAGATCTGAAACAGATGTTGCATACAAAGGAATATAACAGCACTCAAATATAAGTTAATCCTAAAGTTTAAAGTATATAAAGTAAACAGCAAAAATCGTAAAGTATAAAATGTGCTATACAAAACAATCGCAAAACATCGAAAAGGTCCAGGGACAAAAATTAAACAACATGGTAGCAACAAAAATAAACACTGAATTCATCGAGACCTCCTTGGGACATAAACTCTTTCACAACCCATGGTCGAATATTTCAGCAATTTTTCTCCGAGGCATACTTTTTATTAATTTATCTACCGATTCTTTTCAATTGTAGAGAAGATTTCGAGGATTGTATGCTCTCTGGTAGGGAATTGAACACAGTCGGGCCAAAACATTATAAGATCTCCTGTCCTACATTCTTGAATGCATAAGGTATGATATACTTATTTTTATGGCGTGTAATATACGCTATGGCTAGGCCGACTGAGCGTTCCTCTTTGCTTGTCATATTGATTTCAGTGCGAGTATCCGATAAAATAACTGTCTCAGGTCGAATATGCCAGAGTCCTCATACAAACTATCACTACTGTAGCGAGAAGATTTATTCAACATTAGTTTTAAAAATCTTCTCTGTATAACCTCTAATGGGCGCAGGTAAGTTTTAGATGCCCCACCCCAACCTAAAATGCAGTATGTTAAGTGGCTTTGTACGAGACTGTGAATAAATTATCTTTTGTTTGTTTCAGTTCCAAGTATACCTTTGAGTTGGACGGAACCTATGAGGAATATCCCTTAGTTTCTTCACCAAAATAATTTATATGAAAGTCCCATCTCAGATGAGAATCTATTAAAACTCTCTAAGTATCTGATATTTGTTGTTGAGGTTATTCTGAATTTATTTTGAATCGATATTAATTGATAGTGTGGCAAAAGAAGATTTATAGTTACAAAAAGGCAGGAAAAAGGTTTTGTGAAGTTCAAAGAAAGTTGTTTGTAATCAAACCAATCTTTAATCATTTCCAGATCCTGCCTCAGTCCGTTTCCTTGACCTCAAGCCACGTTTCCCCAGAATAAAATATGGCAGTGTCATCTGCGAAACTAGTTTATTCTAACCGGATGATCTTACAGAAAACAACTGGTTCACATAATATACAAAATAGTATCGGACCCAGAAACTGTTCCCTGCCGGAACTCCACATTCAATTTCTCTCTCAGTACTCCTAACATTTTGAATTTTCACAATTTGTCTCCTATTTGTTAGATATGATTGTAACAATAAAAATGCATTTCCTCTTATTCCAATGTTCTCCAGAGTGGTCAGTAAAATGGAGTGATTGACTGTGTCAAATGCCTTCGACAGATCGGTGAAAACTCCTATTGCTGGTTTGCTTTCATCGAGTGCTTTGTACATCTGATCAGTCAATTGCAATAGTGCATTCTGGGTACATTTTCCTTCCTGAAATCCAAATTGTGATTCGGATAATATCCTATGTTTTGTAATGAAGGAATAAAGTCTGGATTTGATCAACTTTTCTAAGATTTTGCAAAGATTTGTTACTAATGAAACTGGCCTATAATTAGCCACCTCATCACGATTTCCATTTTTGTAGATTGGAGTCACTATCGACAACTTTAAGCATGACGGAAAGCATCCAGTCTCCACAATCCGATTAAAAATGTTTGATATCGATTCAGCGATATACTCAGCCACTAATTTCAGCGTTTCACTCTTCAGGTTATATATATATATATATATATATATATATATATATATATATTATCAAGAGTTTATATATATATATATATATATATATATATATATATAAATATATATATATATATAAACCAAAGCGAATACGTTTTCAGAGGAAAAATACGGTCATAAGATACAGTTCCACTGGAGGAACAATGAGGAACATTGTGGAACATTTTTGTTGCTGTTGCGTTTTTCCGAAAATGTTCCCCAATATTCCTTAAAATTTCTTCATGTTTAGGCAACAAATGTTGACTGTTTCTACTTGTCATCCTTCAAGCTACGATTCCACCTGAGGAACATTTTTGTCGCTGATCCGTGTTTCCGTAAATGTTCTTTCAATTTCTTTTATTTTCGGAAATAAACATTGAATGTTTCTACTTGTCGCCGGTTTCAATACGAGCGGTAAACTTCAAAAGAAAATAGGAAGCATTCGTGAAAAAATCCGTGGTGCTAGCGCATTGGAAACGTATCGAGAACGCAACTAGTAAACATTCGTGTCGCAGATTTTCAGTGTGCAGTGAAGTACGAAAACGAATAAATATATAGCTACGTTTTCACCGGAGGAACATTGAGGAACATTTTTGTTGCTGTTGCTTCTTTCCGTAAATGTTCCTTGAAATTTTTGTCTTAATGTTTCGCAAACAAATGTTGATTGTTTTTACTAAGCAATATGCAACTATTGACAACTTTAGTTGCTTCAGTGGAAAGAAGAAGTTGCCTTAAGTTTTTACCCTTAGCAATAAGGAAAAACATTCAACAACAAAATGTTTCTCGATGTTCCTCCGAGGGAACTGTAGCTTTAATCACTTGTAGTAAATAGGCTTAGGTCAACCTTTGTATTGCTTTCTAAGAAACCTAATGCAAAAAGATGCAGTGAATACCGCACCATTAGCCTAATGAGCCACGCACTAAAAATCTTCCTGCGAATAATACACTCCAGAATATATAATAGGATTGAGGGCGAGATGAGCGACACACAATTTGGATTCCGCAATAATCTAGGAACGCGAGAAGCACTGTTCAGTATCCAGGTCCTCGTGCAGAGATGTAGAGACATTAGCCACCCCGTGTATATGTGCTTCATAGATTTTGAAAAGGCCTTCGATAGAGTGAGACACGATAAGATGATTGAGATTATCCAGCAAGTAGGTATTGATGACAAAGACCTACGCATCATCAAAAACCTTTACTGGCATCAACGAGCTAATGTCAGGGTGGCCCAGAACGTCTCTGAGGATGTAGAGATACGAAGAGGGGTCCGGCAAGGGTGCATTATGTCGCCACTTCTTTTTAATTTGTAATTGTTGTAATTGTTCATCTTCAGGAAAGCACTAGAAAACATCGATAGTGGAATCAAGGTTAATGGCGTAAACACAAATAACCTAAGATACGCGGATGATACGGTGCTGCTTGCCAGTAGCCAAGAAGATCTACAGATCCTAAACGACAGTGTAACCGTCGTCTGTGAGGAATATGGACTAAAGCTTAACACCAAAAAGACTAAATATATGATAGTCAGCATAGTACCTGTGCATCAAACAGTTATCACAGCATATGGAATTCCACTTGAAAAGGTCAACAATATCACCTATCTCGGATGCAATATAAACAACAACTGGGAAATGAGCAAAGATGTCAGAATCCGTATAGAGAAGGCCAGAAATGCGTTCTTTAAAATAAAAAAGGTACTTTGTGGTCAGAGTATTAGCAACAAACTGAAGATTAGACTGGTAGAGTGCTAGATATTCCCAATACTGCTGTATGGATTCGAAGGTTGGACATTGACAGACACACTGCTAAAGAAGCTCGAAGCCTTCGAAATGTGGGTGTACCGGAGAATACTCCGCATTAGCTGGGTCGACAGGGTCCGAAATGAGGACGTTTTGCTACGCATGGGCAAGGATACGGAAATAATGAAGACAATTAAGATACGTAAACTGAAATATTTTGCGCCTGTGATGCGACATCCAGAAAGATACGGAATTCTTCACCTTTTAATGCAAGGCAAAATCGTAGAAGAGGGCCAGGCCGAAGAAGAACATCCTGGCTAAAGAACCTCCGAGATTGGTTCCAGAAGTCCACCACATCCCTATTTCGTGCGGCAGCCAATAAAGTTATGATAGCCAGAATGGTAGCCAACGTTCGGTAACGGACACGGTACTCAACGAAGAAGAAGTAAATAGGCGATAATATAACTAGTAAGCTATTCACAGAGACTAAGAACATACTTATTATCATAAAAGTTGGGTTCAATTTTCAAGTTGAGATCTAGTTTCTAGATTTCCATTCATTTATCGATTGTCTTCCATGAACGCTCATCAGTTTAATCTAGTTTGTTATTCGCACAGTTAGACTCTTAATAAATTTGTTTCGACATTGAACGCAAACAACTGCCCAAAGAAACTTTTAAATTAATGAAGCCGCTGACGCAATGAAAAATGATGAAAGAATTTCTCATTTTTCAGAACTGTAGTCGCTAATGTTGAGAATAAGATTATTTTCAAGAAAGCGGACTAAGATTCATTACTCTCATAGTTGACAATAAACAAGTCGGGAGGAACAAGGACGTTGGTGGAATTAATCAATTTCAAATTGATTGACCTTATATCCTTGATATAGATAAGGAATATAAAGAATTCGCATACTGAGCAATCTCATATTTCGCTGTATACCGTGAAATGGAGTGACATTGTCATATTATATATAGAAAAAAAACCCTATCGCAGCGAGCTGCATTAAAAAAGCAGGTTTTCATAACGTATCCAGTTAAAAAAATCTATTCGTTCAATTATGATGTAAATGTAAACAATAGGGAAAACATAATAAGCGATACGCCCCCTACTGGTGTCGAATATTACTAGAGCATGGGAGATAGATTGCTTTGTTTATATCTGTTTACGTGTATTTTATATGAGAAGTTGTTGAGTTTCAATTGTATTTTGGATCGTTTACTAACGTTCAGAAGAGATGAATCACTATTGTTGTGTATTCTATTGTTCATATTTTGCAAAAAAAGACGAATATAGCTTACATACCTTTCCGAAAGCTGGACAATTCAAAGTTGCATTCCAAACAAAGTTGGGAAACAAGGAAATGATAGACAGAAGAAAGGTGTGGATTCATAACTTGAAGGTTGAAAAAAAATGTCTGAACATAAGAGAGTTTTTCTTTACAGTTTACTGAGAATAATTATTTTCCCTGCACTAAGTTTGTGGATTTTTCCATATAGAATTATACCAACTAATGATGTGCAATTTTCAGCTAACCGAAAACGTAGAGTTCTTGAAGTCCAATGCTATTCTAACGAAAAATCTTCCACTTTTATCGGAATCTGAACCTGGGCCATCATCCAGAGATTCTAGATTATTGTATTTTCTTTCATGTAACAACCAGAGATACTATTAAAATAATAATAACAAATGATGTTTATTTGCACAACCAAAATAACAGTTTACCATAACATCAAGAATATGAAATAAATCTGGACTCTATAGCTAGGTAAAAACTAAAATATTCAATTATATAATCAGGAAAACAGAGATTCTATCAAAAAAACCACTCTCAGAAGTCCACCGTACTTTTAGGATAGCTGTTATACGTCAGGAAAATTCAAAAAATATAATATCTTATTACACTCAGACCCTTCTAGCTGAGTATTCATATTAATTCTTCTTTTATTTTCATTGTTGTTTTTTTTTCAGTTTAGCTGGTTAAGTACTTAGTTTTTGTCGATTATTATACTTCAAAAATTCTTCAGTTCGTAATGAAAGTAGACATGTCAGAGATGTTTTCCTGAATCTTTAAAAGTTTTTTACTTTTAAATAAATAGGTGTTCTATCATAACAGCCTTTTCATGAGGAATATACATAGTTCCTTTCAAACCAATTAATTTATTCGTCCTCTACTTTATTTTATTATTGATTTTCATGTTCAATGATAAAAACTCAGTGTAAATTTCAACTTGATGTAGGTAGGTTATCTACTGTTGAACAGAGACAAAATTGTCCTCAATCCAAACACAATATATCACAGGAAAATAAAAAGTCCAAAAAAAACACAAATGAACGTAAATACCATTACAACCAATGTAAACAAACAGCTAATCTCCCATGCTCTAGTACCGATATTAGCCGTTCCGGCGCTACGATCTTGATTTCGGACGCCTATAGATAGATAGATAATTTATTGGTGCTATATGCAATACAGCATTTACACAAGTCAATACATTCATGTGTATATGAAAATAACAAATTAAAATGTCTTGCGAACACGAGACAGATATACCTACACATATCCACAATTACACTTGACATATATAAAATAAAATACAATTATACACATATACACCCACCAATCTAAAAATGAGTTAGTGGGAATCACGTAAACCGGTGCTCACAGGAGGGTAAGATCAGTCTGCTTCATTCAACAAATTCAGAGTTGAAGGAAAATTGAAACTGCGAAATTTTGAAGTAGAGTAAAAACAGTGAGTTTGGAAAAAATGTTTCATTCTACTCTTGAAAAGTTTCCGAGGAAGATTTTTGAAGTAAACTGGAAGTTTGTTGTAAAGGTCAAGGTCCAGCGAATTATCCCTAGATTTATTCCACCTATATCGTTGACATCTTAGAAGATTTCCGGATCTTGTTGGGTAATTATGGTAGTCTGAATTTTTGGTTAATGAATCTTCCTTGTTGTGGATTTCTTTCACGGAATTATAAATGTAAACTAATGGAATAGTCATAATTTCCAGTTTTGTAAAAAGAGGTCGGCACGAATCACGCCTATCCGCTCCTGTTAAAATCCTTATGGTTTTTTTTTTTGTAGGATGAAAGCAAGGCGCGTTTTCCTCCACCTTCGCCAGTCGCCGCGAACTGCGACCGAGTAGCGGCGAACAATTCGTCGAGACATCTCCAATGCATTTTAAATCATCCTGTTTTCCTAGCCGCTACTCAGTCGCGACTACCAGCGTCCGGTCGCCGTTCGTCCAGTCGCGAGTAGCTGCTCATATTCGGAAGGGGTGCCGCGATAAATTCGTCGACGAAAGTTAGTTTTGTTTGGATTCGAACGCGTGAAAAAACGTGAGTTATTGGAGATTTCATACGATTATAGATGGGTTTCGCAAGGTCATCCTTTCTATGAGCAGCAGTACGTAGTTATAATTGATGCCGGAAAATTCAGAAAAACTCTTTAAAATTTTGATTCGTTATCTGTCAGGTGGTTCTGGATATTAATATTGCCTGAAATCCTTCCAATCGTCTATTTCGGAAACATTGCTAATTCTTCGCTTCTCTGTTTTTCAGATTCTAAACCGTTAACAAGAGAAGCAGATTTTCCTCCTGCACTTGATAATTTAATAGCATTGCAATTAATGATTTTTTTGAAATATTCATTTTTCTTGTGCTGAACAGACCAGAACGAGGGACAAATACTGATTGACGCAGGCTAGCGAGTCGCATTCGTCGGCGACTGGCGAAGGTGGAGGAAAACGCGCCTGCATGAATAGGTCGCAGCTACTACCAGTCGCAGCTACTCAGTCGCAGTTCGCGGCGACTGGCGAAGGTGGAGGAAAACGCGGCTGAATGAATAGGTCGCAGCTACTACCTGTCGCAGCTACTCAGTCGCAGTTCGCGGCGACTGGCGAAGGTGGAGGAAAACGCGCCTTCAGTGGAATAGGACGATGACCTCCATAAAATTATCGAGTAGCATATATGCGAATGAAACAGTGAAAAATAAGCAATTTTAAGAGCTGTGAAACTCAATATTCGTTTCAGTCTTCGAAGCATGAAAATTATACTTGACAATTTTCTACATAAATAATGTATGTGACTGACCCAAGACAAATTGTCATCAGTATAATAATAATTTATTGCCTCCCTGGAGGGTCAACGCCCTAACCAATTCGTACCAAATCCAATCGCATCCTAGATATCATACGAAACTACTTTCATCCCTATTTCCACAAAGTTGCGTCTTTTATCGTGTGAACTAGATTCATTTTCTCCTCCGGGGGGTCAACCCCCCAAACCAATTCATATCGAAATAAATACCATCCAACATATCATACTAAACTACATACCTACAAAGTTTACACCCTATGGTCTCAAAATTGCGCATTCTATTGTGTAAACAAGATTAATTTTCTCCCCTATTGCCACAAAGTTCCAATTATTATCGTGTAAACTAGATTTATTTTCTACTCCGGAGGGACAGCCCCCCAACCAATTCGTATCAAACAACTAATCACGTCCAATATTTTATACGAAAGTACCTAATCACAAACCATTAACACTATCACTCCAAAATTGTGACCTTTATCGTATGAACAAGATTTATTTTTTCCCTCGGGGGTCAACCCCCCAGAAAGTTCAAACCAAAACTGAACCAATTCAAGATATCATACAGAACTACCTAGTTACAAACTTTCAACCCTATTGCTACAAAATTGCGCCTTCTTTCATGTGAAAAAGATTTATTTCCCCCCAGGGGGTCAACCTCCCAACCAATTCGAACCAAAACCAATTCCATTGAAGATATCATGCAAAACTACCCATTTGCAAACTTTCAACCCTATTGCTTCAAAATTGCGCCCTTTAAACACATATGAACATATATATATTCATATATATATATATATATATATAAATATATATATATATATATATATATATATATATATATATATATATATATATATATATATATATATATATATATATATATATTATATATATATATACTAGCTGACCCAGCAAACGTTGTTAGGCCACAAAAATTATTTTTACCAATTATTAATATAAAAACTTTGTATAAAGTGTATAAATCAATTTTATTTAAATTAGCAGAGCGCTTTCGACATATTTGTCATCTTCAGTGCAACCTGAAAGTAGACACTCTAATTGAACTAAAGATTATGAAATTAAATTGATGTTAATAAAATTAGTTCTGAAATTTGGAAAAGAAGTTCACAAATTTAGAGTACTCACTTAGTCAGGCAACAGGATGGCATCAACCAGAAGAAACAGACACAAGATATGAAAAACATCGGTTCAAAACATTTAGGATTAATCCAGTAGATCAATTCAAGGAAAATAATATAATAAATTAATAAAATTTGCCATGCGGACTTGTCTTCGCAATTGTCTATCAGTCAACGTCAAATACACAACACACCAACCCAAGGCAGCAAAACAAACTAAATACTGAAAATTAAGGCGACAACCTGACAAAACAAATTTAAGGTTAATGAAGGAAAATCGTGAAAACAATCTAAAGTATACCTTTATGGAGAGGAATGAAATCTCTGTCTAGTTTTACCTGAGAATTCAAACAAAGATCATTATTAAGACGTTCTTTGGAAATCTCCAGTTCTTCGAACAAATCCAGTCTAAGAAAATTTCTGTCACTAATTTGGTGCAAAATTCTAGAGTTGCTATCTGGGCTGAAATTTTGATTTTTAAATTTTAAGTGATTACGGAATTTTTTTTATAATTTGATTCCAAGCAATCCACTAATGCCGAGACTTTATGGTCTTCCAAAGATACACAAGTTGGGTATTCCAATCAGACCAGTGGTGAGCTTTTACAATACTCCAGTTTCGAATTTGTCGTCCTTTGTCTTGCAGTTGATTAAGAACTTTACTAATTACAAACCTGCCTATTCGGTGACTAACACTTCTGATTTGATTAAAAAAATATAAAAATTTCAACCTAATAGCAATACTCTCATGATATCCTTTGATGTCAGCAACCTGTTCACTTCAATTCCAAGGTCTGAAACCTTACCATTAGTTTCCAATTTACTTTCCCTTCATTCTGTGTCTGATAACACAAAAACAGATTTATTAACTTTGTTGAAATTTTGTATTTCTCAAGACTTCTTTTCATTCAATAATAAATTCTACCATCAACCTGAAGGTCTAGCAATGGGGAATCCTCTGTCTCCCTTTTTGGCCGACATTTTTATGGAGAATTTGGAGAATTCATTTATTGTTGATAAAATTAAAAATGTCCGAAAATGGTACCGTTATGTAGATGATTGTTTGGTTTTCATTGAAGGCAATACTGGGGATTCACACGAGATTCTGAACTCCCTCAATAATTTACATCCAAAAATAAAATTCACTTTGGAAATAGAAACTGATAATCAGCTGAATTTTTTGGACTTAACTATTACAAAAACCAGCAATAAATTGGAGTTCTCGATTTATAGGAAACCTACTCAGACAGACCATGTGATCCCGTCCAATTCCAATCACCCTATGCAACATAAAATGGCTGCCTTCAATTGTTACGTCAATAGACTTTTAAATACTCCTTCAACCCAAGCTAAATATAATGATGAAGTGAACATTATAAAGCAAATTGCTGTTAACAATGGCTATCAATCTTCAATAATCAATAAGTTAATTCATAAATTCAAATACAGAAGGGACAGAAAACTAGCCTTTAGCGCTACTTCTGATGTTTCCCCTACTTACAAATATTTTTCCATGCCCTTTTTTGATCTGAACTTGTGTAATGACATTTCTAAATTCATACAAAAAATCATTCCGGATAAAAAAATTTCCTTTAAGTCTTGCAACAAGTTGAGTGACTTGTTAGAAAATTCCAAAGATAGAATTAACAAACTTAAAAAGAGTGGTGTTTATAGGCTTAACTGTTCTGATTGTTCTGCGTCCTATATAGGCCGAACCTGTAGGCCTCTTATAACTCGTATTAATGAACACTTAAAAAAGCCAGATACTTCATCTTTCGGTAATCATTTAAAATTTAATAATCATAATTTCAGCCCAGATAGCAACTCTAGAATTTTGCACCAAATTAGTGACAGAAATTTTCTTAGACTGGATTTGTTCGAAGAACTGGAGATTTCCAAAGAACGTCTTAATAATGATCTTTGTTTGAATTCTCAGGTAAAACTAGACAGAGATTTCATTCCTCTCCATAAAGGTATACTTTAGATTGTTTTCACGATTTTCCTTCATTAACCTTAAATTTGTTTTTTCAGGTTGTCGCCTTAATTTTCAGTATTTAGTTTGTTTTGCTGCCTTGGGTTGGTGTGTTGTGTATTTGACGTGGACTGATAGACAATTGCGAAGACAAGTCCGCATGGCCAATTTTATTAATTTATTATATTATTTACCTTGAATTGATTTACTGGATTAATCCTAAGTGTTTTGAACCGATGTTTTTTATATCTTGTGTCTGTTTCTTCTGGTTGATGCCTTCCTGTTGCCTGACTAAGTGAGTACTCTAAATTTGTGAACTTCTTTTCCAAATTTCAGAACTAATTTTATTAACATCAATTTAATTTCATAATCTTTAGTTCAATTAGAGTGTCTACTTTCAGGTTGCACTGAAGATGACAAATATGTCGAAAGCGCTCTGCTAATTTAAATAAAATTGATTTATACACTTTATACAAAGTTTTTATATTAATAATTGGTTACACACAAGTGTATTCAGCTCACTACATTAAAATTATTTTTATCTATCTATCTTTCTGTCTATTCATCTATCTGCCGATGTATCTGTATCTATCTATCTATCATTTTATCTATCTGACCCAGCAAACGTTGTTTGAATTATTAAAGTGGCTATTAAAAAATATGGGTGGTTTTTTTTTAAAGGGGATGGTGGGGCTCAGGCGAATATTTCGCATGTGTCCCACCATCTACCCTCATGGGTTCGTAAACTCTGTACATTACCCAGTAAACATATGTAACCGCTGAAACTCATAGGACGCATACAAACATCCAAGAACACGGTGGGAATCGAACCCACCAACTCCGAATGGATTGTTGTTAGAAGGGTGAAAATTTAGAGTTGTGTGTATTTTTTAATGCAACATGAAAAAATAAAATTGAAAGATTTTGTCAAAAAAATTTATGAAAATGTTTGGGGTAGACCACCCTAATCACTTAGGGGTATAAAAAATATATTTCGACCTATTCTCAGATCGACTATTGTTATTTTCGATAACCATCCTGCAACCCTATTGCGGATATGTGGATGAAATAAAAAAAATGAAAATCGGGATAGAAAAAAAGTGGTTGATAGTAGAAGGGTAAAAAATAGAGAATATAAATTTTTTTATTTCAAGTATTAAAAAAATAAAAATCTTGTCAAAAAAATTGAAGTTTATAATTAACAAATAAAAATAGGGGTTGATCGTAGGGGAATGAAAATTCAGGGATTAATGCATTTTTGAATTATGTATCATAAAAAACGAAAAATCTTGTCTGAAAAATAAAATAAGAAAATTAAGGGGTGGACTACCCTCAACATTTAGGGAAATGAAAAATAGATTTTGTCCGATTCTCAGACCTAAGCGATATGCAAACAAAATTTCTTTAGAATCGGTCGAGCCATTTCGGAGGAGTTTAACCAATAATAAATAGGGGTAGATCGTAGAGGGGTGAAAATTTGGAGTCGTATGTATTTTTGAATGCTGTATCATCAAAATATAGAACAGAAAATTTTGTTTGAAAAATAAAAAATTAAATCAAGGGAGATGAAAAATAGATGTTGGCCGATTCTCAGACCTACCCAATATGCACACAAATATTTCATGAGAATCGGTCGAGCCATTTCGAAGGAGTTTAACTTCTAACACCGTGATACGAGAATTGTATATATTAGATATAAGTATATATATATATATATATATATATATATATATATATATATATATATATATATATATATATATATATATATATATATATATATATATATATATATATATATATATATATATATATATATATATATATATATATATATATATATATATATATATATATATATATATATATATATATATATATATATATATATATATATATATATATATATATATATATATAGCAGGTTTTCAAAGTGGAAACCTGCTAATAATAGTAAGTGCATTCTCAAAGTTAAATTTAAATTGGGGTCACATTAATTAGCATGGATTTTAGACAGGCAACGAATGCCTCGAGTCTAAATGTTGACAATGTAAACCATAATTCATTACTCTCAAAATTATTTTTATCAATGCTATGTTCGCTTGGGGTTGCTTTGATAATCCATAAATTCACATCCTTTTTTAAAGTCCCTATCATTGGTTATCAAAATTGGATTTTAATCAACTCTCTCCGTAAAAGTGAAAATTGAATTGATATAAAAATGAACCTTTATTTTCTATACAAATCACAAAACTATAAATTAGCCCTTTTTTGGATGCGAAGAAAAATAATACTCGATCGCTCGAATATCGGCAGATTTAAATTGATTTGAGATAATATTTCCCGTAATCGAAGTCCACATGAAATCAATTTCACCCCATTTGACGGTATCATAGTTATTATGTTATTTATGTCAAATTATCCATTAGCGGGGTCAATACTTGGCACAAATAAGTAGGTATTCATATTATTATGAACCAGCTGTGGTCTAAACCGTTGAAAAACAGTCTAGGGCACAGACTGCACCGGGTTCCAATTCCGAGTAAGATATGGATGTTATTAATGTGCATGACATCAGAAGTTATATTTCAAATTGATTTATTAGATAGTGTATACAGTTAACAATATTATGAGGGTATACATTGGAACACAAGCGGAATACTCGCCTCTGTCACACCATTTTCTTATAAGAATATGTATGCGGTCGGCAGGCCCCCGTCAGGAAATAAGTTCCTTACTTTTTTTGATGCTGAGCATATAATTTCACTCTCATCTTTGTGTATTATATAGTGGTGCGTACGTCTCGCATGGTTTCGTATCGTTTTCGAGACGAAACTAGACACGATACTCGGACAAGATGAGACAAGACTCTCATTGGTCTCTCAAGTCACGTACATGAGATTTCGTGTCTCGTACGAGAGTCTCACAGGTGAATAATTCTACGTGCAGACTGGATAAACTAAAAAGTATAAAACAATTTTTTTATTGAAAATATTGTATCCACTACACAAATTTGTTTCGATGGAAAAGTGTCCTTCTTCAAGTGCCTCTCTACATTTATTAGTGTTGTGCGTGATCAGTGAAACACGAATAGAAGAGACCTACAGTTTTACGACGGTTCCGAACGTCTTTATAAAGAGGCTACACAAGGCAGAATACTTTTCGGTGGTTTGTCATTGCCTTCCGCTCATTGTACGAGGACAACTGAAGCAACTTCCATTGATCAAATACTTCATAATTCTTGTCGCATACGACCAGATTTCTCCGGCAATGAATTATTCGCAGCTTTGGCTGCATTTTCTATGATATTCTTGGGTAAATTCATTTTCATTTCCATTATTTCTTTGAGACAACACAAAAAAAGAATGACATTCACTAAATATGTTGACAAAAATATTCACAAACGTCAAAATATCATCAAATGACATGCCTATTATGAGAAGAAAAATGGAAAGTATAGGAGCAATGAACCGATTTTAAAATCGATTTTTCATTATAATAAAATAATTTTTTATTAAAACAGTTTTACGACGGTTCCGAACGTCTTTATAAAGAGGCTACACAAGGCAGAATACTTTTCGGTGGTTTGTCATTGCCTTCCGCTCATTGTACGAGGACAACTGAAGCAACTTCCATTGATCAAATACTTCATAATTCTTGTCGCATACGACCAGATTTCTCCGGCAATGAATTATTCGCAGCTTTGGCTGCATTTTCTATGATATTCTTGGGTAAATTCATTTTCATTTCCATTATTTCTTTGAGACAACACAAAAAAAGAATGACATTCACTAAATATGTTGACAAAAATATTCACAAACGTCAAAATATCATCAAATGACATGCCTATTATGAGAAGAAAAATGGAAAGTATAGGAGCAATGAACCGATTTTAAAATCGATTTTTCATTATAATAAAATAATTTTTTTGTGAAAAATAAAATCTTGTATGCACCACGTGCATTACAAGATCCTAACGCCCATCGGGCGACACTCATCCCTCGGGCCAAATGCACTCGGGCCGAATGTTACCCTCCGGGCGTTAGGATCTATATAACGCATTTGGTACATAAATAACTAATTCTCACGTGCTGTGATAATGAATCTACACGATGTTTGTTATGCCAAAACGACTAGGTGAACAAAATCATTTGCGACCGAGAGGGCTGTTTTTTTAATTTTGGTTTTTTTAAATTTAATTTTCATTTCGAAAATAATTAGAGAATGTTTTTATTAGTTATTATTTTGTTTAGGTATATAACTGTCAAATACATGATGTTATCTTTCAAAAATACTAGTAATTTTTTTTTTCGACTCTTACATTATAGCAAGTATTTTAGTGTTACTTATTGCACTGAAACAACAAGATTATGCATGACGAGATTTCGATACTTTGAAGAGGCTCTCATACAAGTAGCGAAGCGAGACGGAAATGGAGACAACGAGACGAGACTTGATACGAGACTCCTTATTTCATCGGCGAGATGAAACAATTTTTTATATAAATCTTTTTTACTTGGATTGTATATTTGCAATCATTTGACTATTGTCGATCTCCATAGAAATTGAACCAACTGTAGAACCAATGCCAGACAAAATTTTGGAAAGTAAATCATTCAAATATAACTCTCGAACAGTTGTGTACTGACAGCTCTAAGGAATATTCCAATAGAACTGTTTCAATTATAACTTTCACATGATTGTAAGTCATCCAGACGAGGAAGGTTCCAAATTCTCTTTCACAGAACTCCTTGGATTAAATCCGTACTAACTTTTAGACCGCAATTGCGGCTTTCTCGAAATGTTTGGCAGGAAAACCGCGCTGACCGCACTGATTGTTCATATTTGAACTTAAACGATTATTGACTAATACACTTTGTTTACATTGCAATATTTCCTCGTCCGTAGCAATCCTGCCCATCGTACTTTTTTTTGCTTGCCGCTATACCCAAATATTTTTTTCTGTTTTGTATATATAGATATATACTCGTATATATATATATATATATATATATATATATATATATATATACATATATTCGAATTGTTGTTTTCTGTGATCTATTTTTAATCTCTTGATAATTATTAGCAATAACAGGCTGGTTGAATCTTAAAAAACTCGATTTTATTAAAGAGTTGACGTTTCACTTCGATATTCGTAATTGAAATTTCTTTGACATTTATTGATGTGAAAAAATTGAAAAAATAAGGCTGCTTTGTCTTGCTAGTTATTTATTATATACTATTCAGTCTAATATTAACATTCAAAAATGTTATGATTAGATGGTAAGGGAAACCAAAGAAACCTTTACCTACGTAATGTTTGAAAATAAAAATAATAGGGTATTATCTAACAACAAAGAAATGAGTCATGGGAAAACATTAAAGATGTGGAGTAAAATTATCGGTATAGTACGTTTATATGGAAGCAGCCGTTGGCACGTGTTTCGGACTCTTTGGTCCTCATCAGAACGGCGTAGCAAAGCATTGGATTGAAAATTTGAAGATGAAAATAGTACAACAAACAAAATCCTCTGATACGGAAGACAATCACCCTCATTGTGGTTTATTGTTTGAACTCTCCGGTATGGGAGTTTTGGTCAAACTTTGCCACGGAGGCGATTAATGCTATCCGCGAGAACTAAGAACGAGTAAATAAACAATAACAAAGAAATTAGTCGCGGGAAAATATTAAATAGTTAGAGCAAAATTATCCAATGCTTTGCTACGCCGTTCTGATGAGGACCAAAGTGTCCGAAACACGTGTCAACGGCTGCTTCCATATAAACGTACTATACCGATAATTTTACTCCACATCTTTAATGTTTTCCCATGACTCATTTCTTTGTTGTTAGATAATACCCTATTATTTTTATTTTCAAATATTACGTAGGTAAAGGTTTCTTTGGTTTCCCTTACCATCTAATCATAACATTTTTGAAAGTTAATAGTAGACTGAATAGTATATAATAAATAACTAGCAAGACAAAGCAGCCTTATTTTTTCAATTTTTTCACATCAATAAATGTCAAAGAAATTTCAATTACGAATATCGAAGTGAAACGTCAACTCTTTAATAAAATCGAGTTTTTTAAGATTCAACCAGCCTGTTATTGCTAATAATTATCAAGAGATTATATACATATATACATATATATATATATATATATATATATATATATATATATATATATATATATATATATATATATATATATATATATATATATATATATATATATATATATATATATATATATATATATATATATATATATATATATATATATATATATATATATATATGAAAATATTCTATATATACAGGGTGATTAATTAAGAGTGTGACTGGCCGTATCTCGGAAATCGTATGTCCTAGAATTTGGAGAAAAAAATTCTTATACCGAAATCTGCCTTAAAAGAGTCCATAGTTTTTCGCTAGGTTGCGCAATCTACCACTTATAAAATATAATTGGGTTTGTCACAAAATATTCCCCACTTTAGGCTGGTAAAAAATAGCAACTTTAGAATTTACTGTCCTAATTCTAAAACTTTTGTTAAAGTCATTTTTCTGTAAAACCTATTCTGAAATGGCGAGGGAAGTGCTTTTTCTGTGACATAAAAAAGACTGTAACTTCATAATGCATGAACCGATTTTCAAAACCGTAGACTCTATGCAAAAAAATCACGAAAACCCCGTTTTTATGACATTTGACCCCGAGTAAATTTTTTTCCACTTATCAGATCGATGATACCTTTTCGGATTTCATTTATAATGTTATATATAATAGGCGTGACGAAAGATTTTGAAATACTCTTCCTTAATGTGGGTACACATTTACTTTTCACGAAAAAACCTTCATTTCGGTAATAAACTTAAGTTTAACGAAGTTTAAAGCCAGTTTTCTAATATTATTCTAATAGCGCGCGAAAACAGCTCGCATGTGTCATGGCTTCGATCTGACGTCACGCTTAGGTAAACATATCATTGAGTCTATGCGTAGCGAAGAAAGTGAACAAAATATCATATTTATTCGTGTAATAAAACTGAATTTAAAAAATTATGAGTGGTGTGCAGTATCGCAGTGTAAAAACACATCAATAAGAACACTCAAAAAAGTATTTGGACATGTTCCAAACAAGAAAATTATAAGGAATAAGTGATTAAAGCTCACACGTCTAAACCCAAACGATATATATATATATATATATATATATATATATATATATATATATATATATATATATATATATATATATATATATATATATATATATATATATATATATATATATATATATATATATATATATATATATATATATATATATATATATATATATATATATATATATATATATATATATATATACCTATATATATATAGGAAATTCTCACGTTTCTAAACTTAGACGAGCAAAATTCTTCATTTGTTGCGAGGAAATCGGCTAACATTAATACATCAATCCTGGGCAAATTTGAGCTATTTGCCTTCACAAAGCATGGTTCCGTTGTTATAGTAGAGTGGAGTCGATAAACCACACGTAAAATAATAAAAATTCAATCCAAATGCGTAATCAGTAGTATTCACAACAACAAAACACAGTGAATGAGAGTATTGACAGCGGAGTTTACCTAAGCGTGATAATGGCCGATTGCTGTATTTTAATGGTTTATTTTATTGAAAATCTTAGTAATCTGAATTTTTTAAATGAAACTAAAGCATTGTTTTAAATTTTTTTTAATATGAATTTTCCCCTAAAATCATTAAATCAACGATTTTTCGATACTGTCGTCATGACTATTGTGTTTGGAACAATCCTACCAATTTTTTGGATTGATTGGGCCGATACTTGGTGTAAATTAATAAACATATTAAAACAATGGTTAAAAATAACAATTTACACATTTATTATAAGAAATAACGCATGACGCACGTTTCGGTGGAACTTCACCTTCTTCAGATGCTAATGGCAAACTGTTTGCCATACTTGGTGTAAATTAATAAACATATTAAAACAATGGTTAAAAATAACAATTTACACATTTATTATAAGAAATAACGCATGACGCACGTTTCGGTGGAACTTCACCTTCTTCAGATGCTAATGGCAAACTGTTTGCCATTAGCATCTGAAGAAGGTGAAGTTCCACCGAAACGTGCGTCATGCGTTATTTCTTATAATAAATGTGTAAATTGTTATTTTTAACCATTGTTTTAATAAATCCTACCAATTGTCAGTTGGGTGCGAATTTTTGTAACCTCACTCCTATTTTTGGTCTAATTTCACCGGACTAGTTTTGTTTCATTATTATGTAATGCTGACTAATATTCTTGCGATGCGTTTCTACTTGTTATTTCATTTTCAAAATAATTTTTGCAACATAATTTCTGTTTCATCTTACAGGGTGAGCCAACAATCATCAACACTCATCGAAAATGCCAATATCTTTGAAATGAAAAGAGATATCTGTTCGCGGTTTCGACAGGTCATTAAGTCATCTCCTTTGGCTTTTTGTTAATAAGTTAGAATTATAGCATTGCATTTGAATTTTTTCAATAAAAATCATAAATAGAGCTAGGTGTTACATAACGTCCTCTAGTTGCCGATTGGAATAGTAAAAGTATTTTTGTTATTTGTAACTGAAATCTACATTCAATACTCTTTGCATAGAGTATACGTTTTTGAAAATCGGTTCATGCATTATGGAGTTACAGTCTTTTTGATGTCGAAGAAAGCGTACTTACCCCACCATTTCTGAATAAGTGATACAGAAAAATGACTTCAAGAAAAGTTGTAGAATTAGGAAAGTAGTTTCTAAAGTTAATATTTTCTAACAGCCTATATTGGGGAATATTTTGTAGAAAATCCAATTATATTTTATTTTTAAGTGGTAGTTTGCGCCACCTAGCGAAAAACTATGGACTCAAATATATTTCAATCATTTTGTTAGGGCAGATTTTGGCATAAGAATTTTTTTCTCCGAATTCTAGGACATACGGTTTCCGAGATACGGCCGGTCTCCACCCTTAATGAATCACCCTGTATATATATATATATATATATATATATATATATATTATATATATAATTATATATATATATATATATATATATATATATATATATATATATATATATATATATATATATATATATATATATTTGAATGGGATTTCCATGGGTGCAATTCAAGTACCACATAATTCTAGCAACCTGAACCCCCAACTGCAACTCCTTAAATGTAAAACATAGCTAACCATTTCATACACTGAATACTCCTTCTAATGAAGCAGTCCAACCAGAGTCCGTCTATATCAAAATAGCTGAGTTCTCATTAATTAGCAGAGCAGTAAAATGAGACCCCTTGAGATCACGTCGTTTCATTCTTGATGGGGCCATTCTACAGGTTCAAAAGAAAAGCTACGAACGGCAAATACTACAACTCTCTAATTTATAGCCTAGTTTGTATAGGCATGATGCCTTTTTGAATAGTGGAGATTCATATTGCTCTAGAGAAAAAAGGGTTGGTGAGTCCGAAGACGCATAGGTAGTAAGTTTCATGATACATATATTAAAATATCCTCAATTTAATGTTTGAAATAACCATAAAAATTCTTATTCTGCATATAACTTTGGCATGAGCTCGGAAACAGATTCAAATAATTTTAAATTTATTTTCGGTTGAAGCCCATTTTTTCCCCCAAAAATTTCAATATTTAAAAAATTCAATTCAATCACCAAATGAAGTTTCGGAGAATTTTGAAATGTACTTAACAATATTCTTCTAGTTTTAGTCAATATTCAATATCCGCAGTTATCATGTAAATATGTTAAAATTTAATCAACTGATTTGTGCCCACCATCAATTGTAATTATTTTCAAGATTATTTAGTGAATATATATGAACTAGTTTTTAAGATATTTAGGCTTGACTTTTAATAAATATTGAAACTAACTGAATAATATTTTAGGCTTTGAACCCATAACCCGAAGTGTCAGTTTATAATATACTTTGATATATTTCTCCAATATAATGGAAATTTATTTGAGCAAACTCATGAAAGTCATACTTTCCAAGATACTCTGGCATATCGACAGGTTCCACGATTTAAGATTAGATAAGTAAGCAGAATGTGTAGAAATGCAATACACTCAAAAAGGTTTTGAATATTTATATATATATATATATATATATATATATATATATATATATATATATATATATATATATATATATATATATATATATATATATATATATATATATATATATATATATATAAAGTATAAACTTTAAAATAAAAAACACTTGGCTTATGTTTCACAATATAAAAAATATTCAGATACTGTATTTAGCAGTAACGAAAAGTCGACATGTTTCGAAGAGTTATGAACTCATTATCAAGACTGACTACAGGAGAGTATTACTCCTATTTTTGGCCTAATTTCATCGGTCTAGTTTTTCATTATGTAATGCTGATAAATATTTTTGCGATGCGTTTCAACTTGTTATTTCATTTTCGAAACAATTTTAGCAACATAATTTCTCTCTCCTCCTACTGGGATATATATATATATATATATATATATATATATATATATATATATATATATATATATATATATATATATATATATATATATGTTAGATTTTTCTTTATTATTGACCAAGAATGATTTGTACAAATAGAAGAAACTTGAAGTCATTCTTGGTCAATAATAAAGAAAAATCTAACATTGGAGAAAACAGTGGTGTTTACAAAATATTTTGCGACGAATGTCCTGCTTTCTATATTGAACAGACAGGAAGGAATACAAATATTCGTGTTGAAGAACATAAAAAGTCAATTTTACAAAACAAAAATACCACTGGCTTCTCTGAGCATTGTATAAAATTCAATCACTTCCTGGATTTCAACATAACCAGAACAAATTGATTTTCAGGTATCACCTTTGCTTTTGTCTGTCTTATAAAATAGGATGTAATACTCTCCTGTAGTCAGTCTTGATAATGAGTTCATAACTCGAAACATGTCGACTTTTCGTTTACTGCTAAATACAGTATCTAAATATTTTTTATATTGTGAAACATAACCCAAGTGTTTTTTATTTTAAAGTTTTATACTTATCTATGAAAATTTGATCTGTACCGGTTTCTGTTATATAGACAGAATAAAGGTAGAAGTTGAATTTCTGAATAAGGAAAGACAAGATAGGTTTACGAATCAATTAAACAAACGTGTATGCTCATGGTTGTTTCATTTTTATGAACTGAATACTGAAACTGAAGAAGGAGGATATACTACTGAAACGTCCGATTTTGTCGATTATTTTCGAATAATAAACCAACCTGACAGCTTAATGAAAATCTTCATTCTTTCTTTATATATAAATATAACTATATCTTTTCACATATATTCATATATACATATATATATATATATATATATATATATATATATATATATATATATATATATATATATATATATATATATATATATATATATATATATATATATATATATATATATATATATATATATATATATATATATATATATATATATATATATATATATATATATATATATATATATATATATATATATATATATATAAGTTTCAGTTATCTCTGACTTTTTTAGCAGAGAAAATTAATAACTAAACTTCAATTTGAAATTATCATGATTTTATCATATTGGTGACATTTAGATTCCCGAAAACGATTAATTATAATGAAAATTTCTAAACTTCAAAATTTGCAAAAAATTCATACAATGATCTGAGAACCGGTAGAAATAATATAGAATTTCTAGTTGAAGTGAAAATATTTAAGAAGGAATAATAACTAAATGTTCATGTTATTCAGAATAAAAATTGTCATCTTATGGGACTTATATTATCTGAGGCAAAACAAGCGAAAATTTCTATATTCTTGTATTAATATGCGTTATCATTCGAATAATATCTTGTGGTAAATCAGAAAAAATAATGGGCTCCTTAGTAACTTTCACGCCCTCACCAGTGTGTATTTTTTGTCGTTGTTTGCTAGGATTCTCCTGAGCAAGGGAGAAATAATTGAGCAAGGGAGAAATAATTCATACAGAGGTCAGAGATGTCGAGGATACGAAAAGAAAACCCGGACTTAGCAGAAATTTTCACGGGACCACAGGAAAAAAATTACCGCATTAAATTCCACTCCACTGTACAAGAAGGGATGCTCAAGCTTCTCAGTGTTTTCGCCAGAATCATATTGGAAGAAGCACTCGAGCTCAACGCTCTAATTTCCTTTTCTCAAGGGTGAACAAGGAAGATGTTATTAAAGGATATCATTGTTTTATATAGACTGTACAGCAGCAATATATCTCACCTCTAGGTCAACTGTTTATTAAAAATATTCAATTTCAATGTTGCTCACGATTTGACATGATGTATCACCCACTGTAATACATATTTTAGTTTATATTTTGTACCTCTAGAAAATTTTATCACACTTCAGAAATATATCACAGGTTGCAATAAAACCTTTTCTTTATTACACGAACAACAAACTTATATTTCAGCAAATATCCAGTCTTGTACATGATACTCATTTCTTGTAGAGTATTATGAGAAAACATGTTCACTAGAACAAGTTGTGAACTTATATCATCGCTCAGAGTAAGTAAAAACGTGAATTATCTAAAGTTGTGAGACCTCGTTCACGTTTTCTTCAACTTTTTACCCAATGAATTCAGGATTTTTCGAACGAAAAAGTTCTCGATTTGAATACAAAGAAAGGTTTATATTAAATTCAGAACATTTGTGTATATCTTCCAGCAAAAATAAAAGCTTCGTTTTATCAACCCATTCTGCTTTTATAACAAAATAACATTAGCTTCGGGCATTCTGGAATTGAGAAAGTATTCCTATCTTTCCAAGATATTCATTCAGCGTTATATATGACCTCGAATTTTGGAAACATTATAAAAAACGCTATAATTTTTTATTCTTCGTTGGGAAAAAATTAGGAACAAAACTTCTCTGATGAGATCATATGTATTTTATCGATATCCGTTGGAATAATCGGACTAGACCCCTACTTTTTGTAGTGAGAATTTAGCTATAGTTTTTTATTCTTCGTTGGGGAAAAGTGGTTATTCAAATTCCCTAATGAAATCGTATGTGTTTTATCGATATCCGTTGGAATTTTTAAAATCGGGCCAGTTACCAACTTTTTGTCGTGAGACTATAATCCCTTTAGCTTCGCCTCGGGGTAATAATATAATGACTCTGAGAAGATGACTCTGAGAAGATGAAAACAATTGATTTCTTCAATTATTATTTCCGGTCTCTCATTATGACTATACAAATAGGTAGTAGATGGTTTGATAATATTAAAATCGATTCTCCACTTCAAAATGATACGTAATCTATACTAATATACTGATATTCAACTCATATCTTCATTATTATATAATTGAAAAATTTAGAGCACTGGCCTTAACCTGACATCATTATCACTATCCTCAACTTCTTCTGAATCACTTACACATTCAATTAATTTGTAATGAAATAAAAACAATACTAATATACAACTACAGCTCATGCGCATGCCTAAAAACGCTGTCAAGAAAATCGTGTCTGTCATAACAGTCGTGTAAGTGGCATTAAAAGAAAATGTGGAAATCATGAAATGTTAAGCCTTATAACAGGATGGTATATCGGAACAGCTAACTAATTTCATACTCTATATTCAAATACGTAGGAAAATATCAGCGAACAAAATTTTCTCAAGATACTTCGTCTAAATCTCTCATTTCAATTCAATTTTATGAATATGCGTCTTCCTTTCCCCCTGAGAGGGAGTATTGAATTAAAATGGTCTCGCTTGCAGACCGACATATAACTGGAAATAATGGCACTTTTCCGAATCTGAATTGAGGCTGCCATTTCGCTAGTTTCAGTTGACATTTTCAACCAGAATCGAGATGTCTAGTTCAGTAAGTAATGTCATTTCTGCTGGTAGAGCGGAAAGTGGAAGACGTTGTACTTCACGATTCGAGAGGCTTATCTTTCGAATTTTCCTGTTTTCCCTTGGGCTTGAATGAAAAATCGCTACAACTAGAATCCGCACTTTGAAGATCAGTGATGTCAATATATATATATATATATATATATATATAATATATATATAGATATATATATATATATATATATTATGTATATATATATTTATATATATATATATATATATCACAGTTTTTGATTTTCACTATATTTTGTTAACATGACAATTGTTTCGCCAAACTCAGTGGCTTTTTCAGATGTATAATATATACTTTTACAACGAGAATATTGAAAGATGAAGGGAATCACTTAGCAGGTAGAAAGTTCAAACTGTTAATTACTTGGGAGAACACGATAGGCATAACATAAATATTAAAAATTATAAATAGTTGATGGAATCCGTCGTAACTACGTGATAATTTAACATGATGAACAAAACTCAATTTGAATTTACTACGTTTATTGTCACAAAATATTTGAAAAATATAACACTGCGATTGCAATTTCGGTCACTAAACCATCATCGGGCAGATTGAGTTAAGAACTGAACACAGAATAATTATAGATTTGCGCTTACGGGTGGGAAAGAATTATTGCAGGTATCTAAATAGACAAGAGGAACATATTTTAAGAAAGGCTAATCGAGTGAATTTCCCAAATTGGTACAATACAATGTTCTCAGAGAAGTCGTTATTGTTTGAATACACTAAATATAAGAGAAGATATCAAGTCAATCTGGTCGTTCAGTAAGATGGCTTCTGCATTATGATTGAGTTTAAAAATTTCTAATGATTCTAAGTAAGTAAGTTTGGTTCCTTTCGGTAATTTGTGCATGATTTGAAAATTATCTTTTTGTGGAAATGGGTGGTTGTTTTCACGGCAATGATTTGAAAACGTTGAATCCATTTTATTTTTCAAAAAAGATTGATGGTGTTCTTTAAATCTTGTCTCGAACGATCGACCAGTCTGACCTATATATACTCCTTTACATGCAGGACAAATCAACTTATAAACTCCTGAACTTTCAAATTTTGAAGTGATATCTTTGGCATTGATTGAAAATCTTGAGAGTTTTGTCTTAGGTTTGAAAGCAATTTTAATATTACATTTAGGTATGACATTAGCAACTTTTTCTGTTAGAGGACCAAAATATGTTAAAGATGTGAATTTTTCCGATTTTTGTACTTTTAATTGAGGATATATGACTACGTTTCTTGTTTATCATTTTATCTATCAGACTTGTATGAAAACCATTATTTGATGCAATTATTTTTATAGTCGAAATTTCTTTTGCTAAATTTGTTACGGATAATGGAATTGAAAACGCTCTGTGGATTATTGAATTAAAAGCTGAATGTTTATGGGAAAGAGGATGATTTGAATCCGACGGAATACATATATCCGTGAAAGTTGGTTTTCTATATATATATATCGAAACTCAAAGTATTATTTTTATGAAAGATAGTTAAATCCAAGAAGTTTATCTGTCGATCCAATTTTTTTTTAATTTTGAACTTTATATTTGGGAGAATGCTTTTAATATAAGTCAAACACTGATCTAATTGTCTCGCGGTGCCCTTAAAACAAGCAATTCAAGCATTCACTCGATTAGCCCTTCTTGAAATATGTTCCTCTTGTCCATTTAGGTACCTGCAATAATTCTTTCCCGCAAATCTATAATTATGTACCTATTCAGTTCTTAACTCAATCTGCCCGATGATGGTCTAGTGACCGAAATTTCAATCGCAGTGTTATATTTTTCAAATATTTCGTCATCATTAAAAATTATATCTAGAAAATATTTAACAACGGTGAATTATTCATATCTAATTGGTCATTTAATGAATTATTGGATTATTTCATACTATTAATTTAAAGAACTTCTAATAAATTGAGTTTATAGCCTTTCTTTTCTAAATGTAATATTTCAAATTCACCATTAAAAATATGACTATGTTCGAGGAGATTGATGCATAAGTAGAATCTAATGTTTCCTAGTCGTAACTTCTTTTATGTTCTGATATTCGAACTACAAAGTTCCTGCCAGTTTGGCCAACATATACTTCAGAACATGAACCACAAGTTAGCTTATAGATCCCTGATTTATTTTGTTGTGTAGTTTAATCTTTTGAATTTTTAGTATGTTTTTCAATGGTATTCTGAGTTTTGAATGCTATTTTTGAATTTCGATTTGACAAAAAGGTTGAAATACTATATATATATATATATATATATATATATATATATATATATATATATATATATATATATATATATATATATATATATATATATTATATTTATATATATATATATAATATATATATGTATATATATATATATATATATATATATAAATATTATATATATATATATATATATATATATATATATATATATATATATATATATATATATATATATATATATATATATATATATATATATATATATATATATATATATATATATATATAAAGGAATTATTTTTGGAGTTATTTATCAGCATAATTCAGAGCAATTTTGTAATATGTTTTCCTTCGATAAAACGTACCAATTTAGGTGCACAAAGTAAAAACTGGATTACTCCTGAGATTACCTTGGCAAGACGTGAACTAAAAAATCTTCATTGGTTACATACCAATATCAAATCTCAAGCCACTCATGACCTATACAGGAAGGCCAAATTTTCTTACAATTTGCTAATAAAAAATACAAAATTGAATTTTCACAGTGAACTCATTGAGAAGTCAGAAAATAAAAATCGAACAGTTTGGAATTTAGTAAATACTCTGACTGGCCGAAAAAGTAAGGAGCATAAATCTATTGTGCTTGTTTCTGAGGGTATTTCATACAGTGAGTCCCTAAATTTAGTTGAGGTCTTTGCTGAGCATTTCTCTTCCGTTACGGAGGTCACCCTTAAAAATTACTACAAAAATTTATTATCTCGTTCTTGTACCACCTCTCCTATGTTGAGTAAAAGTTTTTCCTTCTACCCAGTACTGGAGCATGAAGTAGTTGATATTATTAGATCACTTAAAAATAATAAGAGTTCCGGAGCTGACTTCATATCCGCAAAAATTTTAAAGTCAATCGGTATAGACATTGGTCGACATTTCGCTCATATAATTAATTTATCTGTTAGCACGGGCGTATTTCCTCATGTCCTCAAAAAAGCCATTGTTATTCCAACTTTTAAAAAGGGCGATGTGCACGACATTGCCAATTATAGACCTATCTCTATTCTCAGTATTTTTTCTAAAGTATTCGAGCGTATCGTTTTTGATAGAATGATGAACTATTTGGATAAATTTCAAATACTCAATACTGCACAGTATGGATTCAGATCTGGTCGCTCAACACAAACGGGAGCTCTGTATTTTATTGATTTTGTCTACGAGTGCCTCGACAATGGTTTGTACGTTGCGGGATTATTTTTTGACCTATCTCGAGCTTTTGATAGTCTCGCTTTCAAGTTCATAATTGACAAATGCTATAATATGGGTTTCAGGGGTGTGATTTCAAATTGGCTATTTAGTTACCTTGACGGCAGGACTATGTCTGTTAAAGTTAATAACTCTTTTTCTGCTGAACATAATATGAATATGGGAGTCCCTCAGGGTTCCGTTCTGGGACCACTTCTATTTTTATTGTTTATCAATGATCTACCCTTAAATTTGAAAAAGATGCTGGCTGATCAGTCGGAGTATATTATTTTTTTATTAAGTAAACATAGAATAACCTTGTTTGCTGATGACACCTCCATAGCCGTTACTGGACGGACTTTTGAGGAGTTACAAAGATTCTGTGGGTTACTGGTGAGGTGCTTTATTGAGTGGTGCAATTCAAATGCAATAATGATAAATGTCAACAAGACAGAATGTATTAATTTCGCTATTCGAAACGATAATCATAGTAAACTGCTCATTACCCATTTAGATAATGTCATCTCATCTAAAGACTGCACTAAGTTTCTTGGAATCCACATAGACTCTAATCTGAGGTGGCACGCACATATTGACGTGGTGTGCAAGAAACTCAATAGCTCTTACTACGCAACAAGTCGAGTCAGAGGTTCACTTCCTCTACAGTCTGTACTGAACATCTACTATAGCTTGGTCTACAGTCACTTAACATATAATGTTTTACTATGGGGAAACTCCCCAGATGTTGGGAGAGTTTTCATAATTCAGAAGAGAATAATTCGAATGATATTTAATATTAATAAATTCGATGGACGATGAATCAACTCTGTGGTAGTTCATATTTATATTAAAAAAATTAAATAATAAGAAAACAACTATATATTTATATATATATATATATATATATATATATATATATATATATATATATATATATATATATATATATATATATATATATATATATATATATATAAACTCTTGATAATTATTAGCAATAACAGGCTGGTTGAATCTTGAAAAACTCGATTTTAATAAAAAAATTTTGACGTTCCACTATGAATATTCGTAATTGAAATTTCTTTGACAATTTATTGATTTAAAAAAATTGAAAAAAACAGGGCTGCTTAGTATATGCTATTCAGTTCAATATTAACATTCAAAATTGTTATCACCAGATGGTAAGGGAAACCAAAGAAACCCTCACCTACGCAATGTTTGAAAATAATAATAAAAGGGTACTATTTATCTAACAACAAAGAAATGAGTCATGGGAAAACATTGAAGAAGTGGAGTAGAATTATCGGTATAGACGCTTATATGAAGCAGCCGTTGACACGTGTTTCGGACTCTTTGGTCCTCATCAGAACGGCGTAAGCCAAGTATTGGATTGAAAATTTGAAGATGAAAAAAGTACAACAAACAAAATCCTTAGATACGGAAGATAATCACACAATTGTGGTTTCTTGTCTGAACTCTCCGGTATGGGAGATTTGGTCAAACTTTGCCACGGAGGCGATTAATGCTATCCGCGAGATCTAAGAACGCGTAAATAACCACTAACAATGACATTAGTTACTGTAAAATATTAAATAGGTAGAGCAAAATTATCGGAATAGTTCGTTTATATGAAAGTAGCCGTTTTCAATGAAATTTTTTATTTATTTAGAATTTCAAATCTTTTAAAAAGGGGTACTTACAGTTATAACAAAGTTTAAAACCCTCAGCTTAAGTTTAGGATCATTGCCATATTTTCAGCTTGCAATATTTAATTATTTATTCGAATAGTTGTTGCCTGTGATCTATTTTTAAACTCTTGATAATTATTAGCAATAACAGGCTATACCGATAATTCTACTCCACTTCTTTAATGTTTTCCCATGACTCATTTCTTTGTTGTTAGATAAATAGTACCCTTTTATTATTATTTTCAAACATTGCGTAGGTGAGGGTTTCTTTGGTTTCCCTTACCATCTGGTGATAACAATTTTGAATGTTAATATTGAACTGAATAGCATATACTAAGCAGCCCTGTTTTTTTCAATTTTTTAAATCAATAAATGTCAAAGAAATTTCAATTACGAATATCATAGTGGAACGTCAAATTTTTTATTAAAATCGAGTTTTTCAAGATTCAACCAGCCTGTTATTGCTAATAATTATCAAGAGTTTAAAAATAGATCACAGGCAACAACTATTCGAATAAATAAATAAATATATATATATATATATATATATATATATATATATAAATATATATATATATATATATATGTGTGTGTGTGTGTGTGTGTGTGTGCGTGTGATGGTGTGTGTGGCTGCGCTAAGCAGAACTTCCGAATGAAAACTCTCAATTTCCAGAAATAACTTCTTTCGTAGAACGTTCACTTCTCTCATACACACAATGTTATGTTATCATCAGTGAAGTTTCCACAAGGCTTCACGTCTCTTGAAATTGATTCGATGAAATTAATTTAGAACCGGGACAGAAAATATTGGGAGATTTATAAGCAATGAACCGAGCTCAAGTACACCATTTTACTTTCAAGGGACCATTTCGAAGTATTCGCAATACTTTCAAGCCAAATTTACAGTTGTACTTGAACCAGCCGTATATCTGAATTATTCGCGGGATAGGTATCTTGAATACGAAGCACGGAACAAGAGTGATTGCATATGGTGCTAACCTATTTGAAGTATTCCGCGATACAGCTCACTTTGTATTCTGTGCGAGGTATTGCTTATCTGTGAACGGAAGGTAGCTTCAAATTCATGTTGTATAATAAGTGCCTTAATTATCTACGATTTTCGGAATAGGCCTCTGTTATAATTCTGGCGGAATGGAAGATGTGATGAGAAGAATTGAGGATTAAAGAGATCACACATTGCCATATTTAAAATCTAGTACTTATAAAAAAAAAAGTGTGTATCAGCTTCGACGTACGAATTATCAAATCTTTCAATATTTTATTTACTTCAATCACATAATAATATTATTTATTGTGCACAAATATAAGTATTATTTCATATAAATATATAAACTAAACACTATCAAAACATTGACGGTTAGGTTGCTGTTGTATGTGCTGTGTCTGTCATATATACATATAAATGCATTAACTATTGCCGGTATACCCTAATATATGCGGCTTAAACTTCAACAATGATTTTAATAACATAATATATAATATGAAATATAAAAAAATATATGCATAATCATACGTACTGTAACCAACCTCCCTTTTGAAAGATTTTGTGCCCTAGCTAGCAGGGAGATTGGTTAAACATTTATGGGTTCTGGGTTGTTCTCAGGAATAATAACAAAGTAGGTAAAATGAAGGTATTTACTGTTTTCTTTCACTTTTACATAAGACTTATCTTTTTTTGTTTGTTTTATTTAATGTTTCCTCGACGATGGAGATTCCTCTTTGGATGGATTGTGCTCTTGACTTCTGCCCTTTTTTGTAACTAGGTTCCTGGTAGCTCCAGATAACGTGGATTTCAAACTTCCAATAACGTGGATTTCAAACTTCAGATAATATGGCTTTTAGCTCTAACCAAGGTTAAACTCCAGACCAAGTGGCTAAAATAATTCGGGGCAAATCAACATACAATCTCAAACGTAATATTTTCCAAGAATATCTGTAGGGTATCGATGGCCAATTCAAACTAACATTTAGATTTATCTCAAGTAAAGATGCTAAGAAAGACAGTATATGTTCCAACATTAAACTGAACATAAGATATGACCATGTGAAATTTGCCATCGTTAACCTACAAAAATCTTGTGTTCAATTGAGAGAATGAAACAAGCAAATGAATGAGAAATATTTTAAATTAAGAAATGTGAGATGATTATTTCAATATAGAAAGATGAATAATTTTAATATAGATAAATGAAAAAAATATGAAATGGCGAAAAGATTAAATAAGGAATCAATTCAGATTTTCAAGATAATGCATTAATACGGAATAGTTATATTTCTTCTCATAACTTACCGTCTATCAGACGCCACAGATACTTAATAAATTTTAATAAACCTTAATACAGTATTCGTTAACTAGGTATGAATATAATTTTACTCTAACTTAACACTTCAACAGACACTTGTGGAAAGAGACCGATGTTATCCGTGCTACGTGCAAAATAAGACCCTGTCTAGATACTCTCGTTCTACGCAACTCATTAATCATAGAGAAAACAAAAGTGACGTATCGGTTATAGATAGCGTTAATCACGGTACCTATTTCAGTGCAGAATGCAGTGGCTGCAGTTAAGTGGAGAATTTACACGTTACAGTACATACATCGAATAACCGACAGCTGTTCGCTAATTCAATTAATGATGATAATAATAATAATAATATTACAGGAATTTGGAAGAACAGGGCCTGTCGGAAGAATTAACTTTTGCCTCGGCTGGGCTTAAGTCGGAAACGGAGGGATTTGTTATGGCTTGTCAAGATGGAGGGATAAATACAAGATGGTATAAAAAGAACATAATGAAAGTGGACACTCCAACAACTTGCAGAGCATGCCATAGTCAGCAGTAAACTGTTATGCATATCTTGTCTGCTTGCAAAGTCCATGCTCCATCAGGGTATATAGAAATACATAGTGAGGCGCTCTGAATTCTCTACTTCCATCTGAGAGAACTCAGGTACAGACAAAGAACCAATGCTTCCATATGTTCCACCAGAAATTGAAGCGGTTGTGGAGAACGATAGAGCTCGCATATACTGAAACTATGATTTTCCAACAACTGCAGCAGTATATAGTCCTGCTGGACAAAGTGCTGAGAGAATTGTTTGTTGTCCAATTTTCATTCCCTGCCGAAAATAATGTGGTGATGAAAGAAGAACAGAAAAGGGAAAAATACAGAGATTTTATGTTCGAGCTGAGGACACTATACCCAGGGCATTAGGATGGTAGTACTAATCATAGGTTGTCTAGGCGGATTGAGAGCTAACTATGTGATAGAATTGAAGATTATTCCGGCATGCAGATCTCTGGCCGAGATATTGACGCGCAGAAACAGTGTTGCTCGGGTCGCTTCGAGTCATCAGGTCCCATGAAATATAGAGGCCGCTTGCAGCTCATCTCTTTTGTTAAGGGACGCTGTAAGGACAGGATGAGATGAAGAACTACTCCAAGGAATGTGTGAGAGGTTTTTTAGTGAATAACCAGCAACATCCGGAGTCTCACACATCCCTCATAATGCGTGCGGGATACTCTCAGGGTAGTCCATAAAAGATATTTTCTCTCTCACCGACATAAAATAATAATAATAATCATATTGAAACAATGGTTAAAAATAACAATTTACACATTTATTATAAGAAATAACGCATGACGCACGTTTCGGTGGAACTTCACCTTCTTCAGATGCTAATGGCAAACTAACTATGATTCTCTGTTATATCGAAAACAAGAAATGACAAATTATGTAGAAGGGGTAAATACAAAGATGGTTACAAATAATTATTAGAAAAGGAAAAACCAATTCTGAACTGCTAGTCAGGTAGTTCGGTAATTTTGAAAAGATTAAGAAGGAGGCTTGAAGTATGATCGATTTGGTTATTCAATAGGAGACCGGAATGTTTGTATTTATTTATCTGTAATGATTCTAAAAAGTTAAGTTTAATTCCCTTACTTTCGGTATTTAATATTTTAAAATCGAAACTGAATGTGTGATTTTCTTTCATTAAATGGTTTGAATAATATGAATCCGACTTCTGATTAACAAAGCTACGTTTGTGT
The DNA here is from genome assembly GCA_030704885.1 of Cynegetis impunctata. NCBI lineage: Eukaryota > Metazoa > Arthropoda > Insecta > Coleoptera > Coccinellidae > Cynegetis > Cynegetis impunctata. Next base: position 124,081 of record JARQZK010000157.1, read on the forward strand.
TCTGATATTCTAGTTTGAAAACTTCTGAAAGTTCTACCAATGTAAAACTTATCACAATTTACATTGGTAGAACTTTCAGAAGTTTTCAAATTAGAATTTCAGAACACAAACGTAGCTTTGTTAATCAGAAGTCGGATTCACATTATGCAAACCATTTAATCCAAAAAAATCACACATTCAATTTCGATTTTAAAATATTAAATACTGAAAGTAAGGGAATTAAACTTAACTTTGTAGAATCATTACAGATAAATAAATACAAGCATTCCGGTCTCCTATTGAATAGCCTAATCGATCATACTTCAAGCCCCTTCTTAATCTTTTCAAAATTACCGAACTACCTGACTAGCAGTTCAGAATTGGTTTTTCCTTTTCTAATAATTATTTGTAACCATCTTTCTATTTACCCCTTCTACATAATTTGTCATTTCTTGTTTTCGATATAACAGAGAATCATAGTTAGTTTGCCATTAGCATCTGAAGAAGGTGAAGTTCCACCGAAACGTGCGTCATGCGTTATTTCTTATAATAAATGTGTAAATTGTTATTTTTAACCATTGTTTTAATATGTTTATTAATTTACACCAAGTATCGGCCCAATCAATCCAAATAATAATAATAATAATAATAATGATAATAATAATAATAATAATGATAATAATGATAATAATAATAATAATAATAATAATAATAATAATAATGAAATGAACCGCATGCACGTTTTTTTCAGATTCTGCTTCATTATTCATTGACATTCAAATCAGTTTTTTTATTATATCTTTCAATATTTGATGATGAATCACTCAATCATTTTGTCTATTGTGCGTAAATATAAGTACCACTAGATATAAATACCTATACATGCATCAACCGTTGCATGTATACCGTAATATATGCGAAGGTATACTAATAATATCGAATTGAAAGGTGCGCATAGTACGTTGCGCAAAGGAACGTAACATTTCACTTTTGGTTAACGTTCGTTCACTGCTCATAAAAATATGAAAATAGTTTCTTATGGACTAAATTCCAATAAGTTCCATTTAATTTTCGAATGCTAGGATAGCGTTGTGTTGCTTGTCTTTTTTGACAAGAGAATGAGTAAAAATTTCAATTTTAAATATTGTGTTGATCAAATGTTTACTATATCAAATTTTATCATAATGAGAATATGGGAATAGTAATTCACAGCATAAGTTGGATAAATGCATCATTATTATATATGTTTGCAAGCTTCAAACGAGCGTGTAGCACGATTGATATAATCACATGAATATTTAATGTGGCTTCATCACACATGTATAGTAGAGCGTGTTATCTACGACTGCCTTTAATGAAACAAAAATGTACAGCAATGTTTCGATTAAATTTTGCGAAATTAAACTGAAAATTTCACACCAGTTTTCTTGACATATAACCATGGCAACGTATGTATTTTAGTGGAAATGTTTTTCTCTTGGGTACCCAACAGCGAACTAAATTGAAAATTTTTGTGAATGCATGTATTATAATATGAAAACTTGATGAAGTTATAATATTCTACCAAGTGTAGCAAAGCAAATTTGAATAAAATATGCTACATTCTAAACTGGTATTTACATGCTACTGCAATAGGTAGAAATTGAGATCGTATAGGTAGAAATTAAGAGAATACAAGCTGAGTTTAAAAATATGTCAATCACAACAGACTTGCTTGGCTTGCGCGTTTGCTGTGTTCGTATATGCGTGTTTGGAAATTCGTATGGGTAAAATCACTTTATATCTCCTTATTCATTTAATTACTCCAAAACGTTATTACATATTAACGTGTTATTTTATCAGTAAAAATGAATTCTGAAAGTGATACGGTAGAAGTTGGGGATAGTGATGATGAAGTTGAGTAAGTACCAGTGTTTAGAAAATTCAGTTTCTTTTATCGAATGTGAAGATGTGAATATAAAATCAGTGAACTATTATAGATTATTTATGATTTTTAAGTGAATAATTGATTATAATTTACAAGTAATCAGGAATCGGAATGAATTATTCAAGAAAAGAATGAACAAGGATTTGAAATTTCTGTTCATGAAAAACAGAACCTAGTGTTTTATATTTTAAGTTGTCAGACGAATTTCTTCTGAATGAATTTGGTTACAGAATTAACAATCATTCAGCAAAATCTATAACAAGACAAAATAGCACTACGAAACTTTAATAAAATGGAAACAAACATATGTGTCCTACTTTAGATACCGTAAACTAACCATAAGTGAGATTTAGTATACTGATTATGTTTGTAATTGATTCATATTTTTATAATAATTAATAATAAAATATTTATTTAAACAACTTTCAAAACAAAAATATTAATTACCATTTCTCCATTTATTCAATTAAATAATCTCACTCTTTTGTTCATTTAGGCAACCAAATGTCCCACAGCACCACCCTTCCATTTTGAATTCCAAAAATAATATCATTCAAAATACTTTTGGCAGAAACCAGAAATTAACACTAAGGTTCTGGAGAATTGGTGGGTTCTATTCGCGCAGTGGATATCTGTGCTAGAGCTAGTTTTTCGATTTATAAATGATTTTAGTTATTCTTTATACCTAGAGGAGAAAGAGTCTGTTTGACCAAATAATAATCATTACACTCAGAATATATATAAATCAATGTATTTAAAAAAAAAAAAAAAAAAACCATTTATTGCCCAAACAGGTACAAGGCCCACTTACAGGACAGCGTTTCATAATGTATACATGTAACTGTGAACAAGAACTAAAATCTAAAAACTAAAAAACGAAATACAGTGTTTTAATGTTTTAACGGGTCATTCAGTAATCACAGAAAAAAACAACAAATGTAAAGAAACGCAATAAAATATTCAAGAATGAAATGCATGTACGAAGAGAGAGGAATATTTTTATTTCACATTAGCTTCATTAATCTCTGAGAGTTATGATAATATTTTTTATCTCTTTTTTAAACACTCCAATGGATGTTGAAAATAGATCAATTTTTTCGCATATCTGATTGAACTTTTTGCACATCGAATAAATTGGAGATTTCGATAGTATATTCGTTCTTGGAGTAGGTAAATAGAAACAAAGTGAACCTCTGCTGTTCAAACGAGGTATATTAAAGCTAAGCTGAGACAATAACTCTGGACAATCAGTCAAATAGTTTGTGAGCTTATAGACAAATATGCAAGAGTGGTAAATTCTACGGTCCTCCAAAGATAACAGGGAAAATCTTTTTAATAATAAATTATTATTTAAACCTATTTCGGGATAAATTCCATAAATTCTATACGCAATATATTTCAAGAATCTGCGTAGAATTGATTCGAGCAGATGAATGTGCTTAAGGTAAATAGGCGACCAAATCAGCGAGCCATATTCTAAGCGTGTTCTCACATATGAGTTGAAGAGAGCAATAAGACTATCAACGTTTTTGAAGTCCTTGCAGTTTCTAAAAATCAACCCAAGCATTCCCTTTGCTGCCGATGCAGTTTTAATAATGTGCGTTGAGAAACTCAATTTGGAGTAAAAATGAATACCAAGATCTTTTGTTACATCACACCGATCCAAAAAAATTTGATTTATTGAGTAAATGTATTCCACTGGTTTGATTTTTAGAGTATAGGTAGAATAGTGACATTTTTGAATATTTAAGGGTAATTTATTTGTTTCACACCAAAATGCTAGACGGTCAATATCACTTTGGAGCAACTCACAGTCACTCTGCGACTCAATGACCCTAAATATTTTCAAATCATCCGCAAACAAAAGAATGCCACTTGCTATACTTTCACCTATATTATTCACAAATAATGAAAACAGAAGTGGGGCCAAATTGCTCCCCTGAGGTGCCCCGCTGGTAGAAATGAAACATTCCGATCTATGACCACGGTACTCCACATATTGTGATCGATTACTGAGGTATGATTGAAAGAAGTTTAGCAGTTTGTTATCAATGCCAAGATTATTCAATTTAGATATTAGTATTTTATGGTCCAACTTGTCGAAGGCCTTCGAAAAATCTGTATAATAGTATCGACTTGAGATTGATTATCAATAGCATTACTGATAGTTTGTGTGAAGCACATCAAATAGGTGATAGTTGATCTCTTGGATATGAAGCCGTGCTGCTCAAGGGATATTTTGCTTTTTACATTTGGAAATATTCTATTATATATTGAAAATTAACTCTTAAGGTGAACCAGGAAAATTCTTCAATAATTTAAAAAATTATCTAACAACTTTCCAAGGAAGTAGGTTATATGTATTTCTCAACAAGAATTCTACATACGCCACAGTTGCAGAGTAGATATTTCAAGTCAGGAAATATGTATTCTCGCGACGGGATTCTGCATTTTTGATCTAAGCGGTGAATCGTTGGTTTCCAATGTCCTTGGTGGAGGACGCCCTGGGTTGTTATCCAGGTCCTAGTTCCGACTGCGATTCGTATAGGGGAACAATTTGAGGGGAAAATTTGATAGTTCACTACTAGTCAAATAAGCTGCACTGATGCGATCTAATAAGATAGAAACAGTTGTATGCAGATTTTGAGTCGGGGTGACTTGACGATTTCTATAATTCACCTTTGGATTGTGAATGCAGATTTTGCGTTGCGGAATACGTATAACTAGCTCCCTTGGAAAGTTGTTTGATAATTTTTAAATAATAAAAGAATTTTTCTTGTTTACTCAATGTAAAATAAAGATTTAAATTGAATAAATAATAACAATGCACACCATGTGGTAGTTTCATATGAAATAGATTTCTTTTTACTCAACAGAAAAACTAACAAATAAATAGTCGGAGTTGTAATTTCAATAATCCATTTTTCAAGTGATGTTTCCTATTGTTCATATGCAACATGATATGAAAGGACTCATACGATAAAACTCAGGGCCGTATGCTCCCGTGTTTCATTTTCCCTTCGTCGTGCGCATGACGTCACTCACGACCTTATTTGTATTGCTGAGATAGCAGTTTTGTATGTTTTTCTCTATTTACGCGTTTATTTAATTAGTTACAAAAAAACTGTAGAAACAAAGTATTTTCGAAATGATTTGTCCTATTCCCTAAAGAAATAAAAGTTTTGAAATTTGTGATACTTATCACTCAAAACTCTTATTTTTTACTGTGAAATTTCTCTTCGAAGTATTAAAACGCGATTTTCATTAAAACGGTGCCAGATAGAGTAAACTGAGGAGGAAACTAATTTGTAGAGCACAAAATTTACTACAATATTAGTATAGGAGGGGAATGCGAGATTAAATAAAAACGCGAAAACATTTTATAAAAAGTGGACTTTTATTTATGGTTTTTACACCGGCATGTTTTTCCATTTAAACAGTTTCGAAATAGTAAATACCGGATTTCAAAATAACATTTCATTTCCTACATATCACGTATTCTACATTTTATTGATATTTGATAATTAACAACTTACTTATTTTTTTCTTATTTTTTTGGGAATTAAACCACAATATGTTTCTGTATTTTTCATTTCAACGTTTCGGTAGCGTTCTAGTTACCGTTGTGAAGATGAATTAAATTTTTAAACAATTTTTGGTCCCTATCAGACACAACGAAAAAGTTTGACAGACCAAACTGCCCGTAAAAGGAAGTGGAAGAAAACTTTAACTTAATTAAAATAAAGGTGAATTTATTCTTATGAAACAGAGATTTGACAGTTGTCACTTGGCAAATTGATTTAAATTTAAGCGAATCATCACGTGTTTTTCATTGTTATTATTTTTTTGGTAATTTTATTTAATAGGGTTTTGTTTTGTTATATTTTATTCTAAATAACACTAACAAGTACAGGTACCGTAAATTTGAGTCTGTTTATTTTAAATGTATGAAACATTTTTATCTTGTCGTGGATATGTGTAATCTAAGTTGCTAATATCTTCTGTACGTTCCCATTACTTATAAATAACAAAAACATATAATTCAATAACGATTTTTATGAACAGAATTCTGGTCTTGCCATGGGCTCTTGCCTCTCACCTGCTTTATCAAATATTCACATGGAACATTTTTAAGCCAAAATAGTAAATAATCAAAAATTAAAACCAATTGTCTGGTTTGACAACAAGGTTCAAAATATTATTGATTGTCTTGTTGTCAAACTTTTTCGTTGTGTCTGATAGGGACCAAATATTGTTTAAAAATTTAATTCATCTTCACAACGGTAACTAGAACGCTACCGAAACGTTGAAATGAAAAATACAAAAACATATTGTGGTTTAATTCCCAAAAAAATAAGAAAAAAAATAAGTAGGTTGTTAATTATTAAAAATTAATAAAATGTAAAATACGTGATATGTAGGAAATGAAATGTTATTTTGAAATCCGGTATTTACTATTTCGAAACTATTTAAATGGAAAAATATGCCTGTGTAAAAACCATAAATAAAAGTCCACTTTTTATAAAATGTTTTCGCGTTTTTATTTAATCTCGCATTCCCCTCCTAGACTAATATTGTAGTAAATTTTGTGCTCTACAAATTAGTTCCTTTCTTAGTTTACTCTATCTGGCACTGTTTTAATGAAAATCGCGTTTTAATACTTCGAAGAGAAATTTCACAGTGAAAAATAAGAGTTTTGAGTGATAATTATCACAAATTTCGAAATTTTTATGTCTTTAGGGGATAGGACAGATCATTTACAACATACTTTGTCTCTACAGTTTTTTGTAACTAATTAAATAAACGCGTTAATAGAGAAAAACATATAAAACTGCTATCTCAGCAATACAAATAAGGTCGTGAGTGACGTCACGCGTCTTATTAACGACCGCCCACTCATGCGCAACATCCTATCTTAGGTGTGTATATATCGTGATAAAACTTGTTATCATATTTTTGTATGAAATAGTATTGAAAAAAAGCCTAAAATATAGATTTCAATTCCCATCAAAATAATGCTATCAACGAATCATAGCAGTTCGAAGTGTGGTCAATGAGCAAACATCAAAAAAAGAGAAACGAATGATATCACCGTAACATAATGAACGATAAAAGTCCGTTACATTGGTGGTTTCCAATATCGCGAAAGCTAGCGGATTTCATGGTCACATATGTTTATTTCATGCTCGAAAAAATCTATTATTTATATTGAAATTGAATGGATTTTCGAATATATCTAACAGGGCGAATGTTTTTGAAATCTGCAGAGTTGCATAGCATGTATGTTCCCGTAGAGTTCATTTTGAATCGTGCCTTTCGCGTCCATCAACTATCAATTAATCATGTGCAACAAAGCCGGTTCTGACAGAATATCATTTCTCGCGAATGAAGTCCAGTCATGCGTGTTTGATGGATTAGTTAATATGATCAGGGAAATTCGGCAAGAAATGGAATTACACTGTGACTAACAGACGGAGACTCGTACCCTTATTTCGTTTTCGTAATCCCATACTGTTATTTTGATTTAACGGTATTCAGATGACAATTGAAACGTCAGTGTTAACGGCCGCCGGCCGTTATAATTTCATAACGGCCGGCGGCCGTTAATAAATCACTTGTTCAAATATTTATTTCAAAACATCATTCTGCTTATAATAACAACATTGAAATCTTGGTCCACATTGAGTTGGGAGAATAAACCTCTGATTTTCATTTCGCATAGGCTAATAATACATCTTCTTAACCACCTTTACATTCTTGCTTTTGCGGCACATTTCAAAATTTTCATGTTCTTTTTGATATCGCTCTTGAGTTATTTTCGGCAGTTGATCAACACTCGCTGTACTGCACATGATTCTCCCAATATTTCTAAAGGAATTTGAATTTGTTCCTCAATTTCATCATTTTCATCCATGGTCGTCGTTGAAGTGAAGTTCAAAAAAAAACTGACGTTGTTTATAAAACTGTCAAACTGTTCCATGACAACAGAGTGCACGACGTTGGGATTTTTCTTTGGAATTGCGAGGTACGGGTTTTTTCTTTCTTCGGAATTAAAATATAATCTTTCAACGGGATTACGAAAATTTTTTAACGACACACGGCCGATACGCAAATAACGGATTCGGTTAGTTATATACAATATCCAACCTCATCCGTTATTTGCTACATATCGGCCTTGTTACTTTAATAACTATAACATTTTTGGTAAAGCAAAACATTATTGGAACTGTCAGTAGAATGCAATATATGATAATTTTCAATAGCGTCAATTGACTCCTCGCCTTAACAATCTGTAGAAAATTGTTCAAAACTATAAATCCACTACTAGAGCAATATCTCAGTGCCGCCAGACGTTACTTATTTTCTCAGCAATAATATTTGTGGGATGAAGTAGTGCTTGTATGTACTTTCAGTGAATGTATACCTGCTACCTTGTACCAACGGTCAATTTCCAGGTATTAGGTGCTAAAGATGGAAAAAAACTCAACTCACTTTTCTTATTTTCTGAGTCTTTAATTTTATATATGATACTCCGGAAACTATTTCAATACCTTCTGCAATCAGTCAGACCGATCGTATGGGCCGAACATCCCGCCAGACTTAAATAAAGTTTCCCTATGAGTATGACAGTATGAGCAAAATGTCATGATTTGCTCACTTAAGCGCGATAGTGATTATCTATGCACGTCGATCTTCCTTCTATACTTACTGTCATGACATTTCGCTCATATTGTCATACTCATAAGGACACTTTAGTTGTGTCTGGCGGGATGTTTGGCCCATACGATCGGTCTGGCTGCTTGCAGAAGGTATTGAAATAGTTCCCCGAGTATCATATATAAAAATCAAGACTGAGAAAATAAGAAAAGTGAGTTGAGTTTTTTTCCATCTTAAGCATCTGGTACCTGGAAATTGGCCGTCGGCACAAGGTAGCAGGTATCCATACACTGAAAGTACATACGAGCACTACTTCATCCCACAAATATTATTGCCGAGAAAATAAGTGACGTCTGGCGGCTCTGGGATCTTGGAGTATACGTTGCGACACACTAAAAGTTTAAATTATTGGAATCTGACATAAATGCGGAGCTTAGTTGATAACGTCAAAACATGGCGCTTTAAAACCAACTTTAAACACGGGTTATATGACAGATTTAAAAGTTTTTTTGAGTTTCTCGTAACAATGTTAGTATCAGTGAAAATTTGAAGCTATACGCAGGTGAAAACTTACTAGGGAGAAAATTCAGAGAAGGTGATAGGTTGAAAAGATGCAAATTCATTATACAATGTAGGAACAATGAAGAGAGTTCGAGACCTGGCATCGTCAACTTTACTTCTCTCTATCTTTCTATTTCTCAGTTCAGAGAAAAATCTCTCAAAATTAATGAAGTATTCACATAACGAGGTGAAATTTTATTCTGCACTTGTTCATGTGCTGCTGGGCTCCATGGAAAGCTTAAACGCATTATATATCACCATCAATCCATTATTTAAGACTTCCGCCGATAGATTTCACATATGAAATTGAAATTGGTCTATTTCTGTGTGAACGTCTTGGTTAAACCATGGATGGTTTGATGGACGATATTTTTCGTTATTTTGAATTATTACCCCGAGGCGAAGCTAAAGGGGTTATAGTCTCACGACAAACAGTGTGCACCTGGTCCGATTTTGAAAAATCCAACGGAAATCGATAAAGGACATATGGTTTCATTAGGGAATTTGAATTCCCACTTTTTCCCAACGAAGAATAAAAAAATATAGCGTTTTTACCCCATGGCGAAGCTAAATTCTCACTACAAAAAGTTGGGATCTGGTCCGATTTTAAAAATTCCAACGGATATCGATAAAATACATATGATTTCATCATATATATATATATATATATATATATATATATATATATATATATATATATATATATATATATATATATATATATATATATATATATATATATATATATATATATATATATATATATATATATATATATAATATATATATATATATATATATATATATTTGTATATATAATATATATATATATATATATATATATTCTTTTTTCTAAGAACTTTAGGACTACAAATGTCTTTTCTTTGTTGCCTGCTTAAAAGAGTTATGATTTTTTTATAGTTATAAAAAAGTTTTATCTAATCATTGGTCAGCCAAGCTAGTTGAAATTTTCAATGAAAAAGTATATATAATTGTATTTTATAACGATTCATTTTGGCATCTCCAGCGGCCACCATCAGACAAAAGAGCTGGTACCTGGAATTGTTTTCAGAGCAAAACAGAAATACAAGAATTCATTAACAACATATCCCAACTTCAACTTTCTAGGGCTTCGTGGAGTAAGAATATAGCTGAAAACCAAATTTTTGCAGCATCAATTCTACCCTAAATTGAGTTGGAGGGTTGAAATTTTGTACGGTGATTCAGTTGATATTAGAAATTTTTTTTCAAATCTGAAATAATTATAATTTTTCACTCGTAATAATCCGAGTAAATAATTAAAGAATGATAAGTACAATTTTTGTGGCTTTTTTTTCAAATCAGTAACTGCAAAACTTTCTGTTTTAATTTCTTCCCTCCGTATATCGACCTACCGGTTGAGAACCCCTAAATTGGAGGGTTGAATACACCGCTTCTGTGCAACTTCACACCATAGAATCCCCATTAACTGTGCAGAAAAATCATTTCAAATATTCCACCAAATGTGACATAAAAGACATACTTTCTCTTAGAAAATATTCATGAATTAAGTGGATATATTCTTGAAGAAAGAGCACACTGAGAAAATTAATCTGTTTCCCCTAACCCTTAACAATATAAGTCATTCACCACTGAACGATAAGTGACTATAATTCTAGAACTGAATCCATCATCGTTAGGGATGAAACGATATTCCCTAATTGAGTTCTATTAGTCTTGTGTTTACAACCGACGACTAAAATGTATTTTGCATAAATAAAGTAATATCCGTGACAATAAAAACTGTGATTTCCTAAAAGAAATTAAATGAATTGAGTTGAATTAAAAGCCACTTTATCGTCACTAAAAATGGGAATAGCGGCACGTTACTCAATTGTGGCACCAATATTGATTTGTTTCCATTAAACGATATTTTCTGACAATTTGAACTACTTTTCTTTCTTGTTTATCGCTGGAACCAACAGATTGATAATTATATTCTATATATATATATATATATATATATATATATATATTTCGTATGGCAAGATCGACAAAACATTAAAAGTGTAAAGTACATAAATGTAACTGACAAACAAAATAAGATGAAAACGTAAACGTACAAATATCACAAATATCTTCATATACGGATGTCGAGTTCCCTAAGCCATCGAACCGCATCTGCGTCCGCTGCATGTAGTTCATGTATAGAGCCAGGAACATCAGAGAAGTTTTGTTCTCAATTTTTTCCCAACGAAGAATAAAAAATTATAGCGTTTTTTAGATAGGCATTACGATATGCGCATGCGCCAAGGTCGATATGTAGGAAGTCCTACAAAACACGCGTCGAAGTGCTCTGTGTGCCACGGTAACCAAGCGACGTTGATAGCTTCAGCTGATTCTGCGTCTGTGTCTGCTTCCCATCTTATCAATTTGATTCATAATTTGCAACAAAATGAACCGGGATAGTATATTTTTGCTAAATTCTCACGGATTTTATTCGTAATATCGAATTATTAATACATTTATTGCAATTTTCCTTCATTTCAGTCGTAAAATCGACTTTCATTGTTATTAAATTTATATAATACATTCAAAAATTATTGACGACATGCTCATGCGCCGAGGGGTTTTATCATTCCTAGTGCTACGCAGTAGGGTGTCCTTCATTTTCAATAAAGTATTAGATTCAAAGTCTCGATTAATTCTTCTTTCTAAACATGCTGTCTGCTTTCAAGTTCTTTTCCTTATCATATGCTTTTGGAACGGCATGTTTCTTTAAAACTCTCCTATTGGCTGGAGCAGTCACCTTTCATTAATGAAGAAAACTAACCTTAATTTCAATCATAGAAAAAATTGATATGGGAGAATGTGATTTTGTTTCGAATGCAAAGAACACGCCGTCATTCTCGCAGTTTTCTTCGCCTTTTATTCTCGTTTACATTTTCAGCTTTCATTATTTCTCGACGAGCGAGAATTAAATGTTAGGAAATTTTTTTTTAAATCTTATGACATAATTTTTTCATGAATAATTCACTTCCGGATTATATAAGAGGGACGTTGTCATCATTTCACATAATTTAGATATTCAGAGCCCAGTATACGGGCACGGAAGCAGAGCGTAAACCTTCATTTCTAAGGTGAGTTCATTTCGAAAACATTATGCTAATTTAATTTTCCACGTTTTTTCACGCTGGTCCGTCTAATAATAATCCATCACTTCTCAGTATTTTTCCGAAGTTTCGAACCAATTTGCCTTTTTTTCGGGAATTATCTCTTCACATTATGTCTTCTAAAATTCCATTAAGAAGTTTCAAGATAGTCTGAATGATAAATTATTTCTATCTATCCACGTTAAAATCTACCTTCTGCTTCTGCATTGCATCAAATAATTAGGGTGCCTAGGAAGATTTCTGAACTGAGAATGTGAATATGAATTTACTCATGAATTTTTGACCTAGTTACTCGGGTATCGACCCAACTCAACTAAGGTATGTCTATTTGCATGGGTACTAACGATAGGAGTTAACTCGTTAAAAAAGAAGAACAGTTCACAAATGGTTTTCTGGTATCAACTTCAAATTGGAAATCACAAATAACTAAATATTTTCTGGAACTATAGCTTCAACGGACTGAAAATTGGTCACTTTAGTAGAATTTCTCTCAGGTATGTATATATACATATATATATATATATATATATATATATATATATATATATATATATATATATATATATATATATATATATATATATATATATATATATATATATATATATATATATATATATATATATTATATATATATATATATACAGGGTGATTCATTAATACGTGTAAATATTTTAACGGGAGAATTTTGAGCCCAAAATATGAAGATCTAACCCAATTTGCTCATATAAAATATTTCTCCTTACTGAGTTACAGGGTGTTTTATTTCGATTATTAAAAATGAATTTTGTTCATTACTTCAATGCTGCTTGATATTTCTTTATGATATTTGGCAGTAAGTTAAAGTAGTTTGGGACACATCAAATAATAGTAAAGAAGACTTTCTCGCTATCACCAGTGGCGTACGGCAGGGGCACGGGAAGAGTTCTCGTTTCCTAAATTCTACGCCACTGGCAGAATTGTCATTTTAGTATAATTTTTCGATTCTCCTATATTTTCTCTGTAAATAAGGTATTCTTTTTTCGTAACGCTAGAGCATTTATTTTTCGAGATATTTAACGTTGAACATATGGCTGCACAATTCCTTTGATTTTTATGTACGAGTCATATCGGGTTTTTTGTCATACGATTGCATGTATTTAAATTGAAAAAAAAAATTATTAGGTAGTTTTTTTTAATTTATAATAATATTAACAAACAATTTAAAACATAACAACTACAAAAATATCCAGCGCTACATAAAAAAAGTTCAAAATAAATACTTAATTATGAAGATCTTCTTTACAAATTTTGGAAGAATATCAAATTTATGAACAAAACTTGAAAACAATTTACAATAAATGTTCAATATGCTCTCCGTTTACCTCAATAAGTTTTTTCATTCTTTCGTTGATTTTCTAACTTTAAAAAATATGTTTGGCTGATTCGCAAAAAAATTAGCGGAATTTACAATTTGCTGCCATAGTTCCTGGCTAGTATTTCTCGTTTGGGAGTATAGCCACTATTTTTCGAGATATTTAACGTTGAACATATGGCTGCATAATTACTTTGATTTTAATTATGTATCAATCATGTTGGTGTTTTTGTAATAGAATTGTTAATTAAGTAATTATTATGCATGTGTCTAATGTCATAATAGATGCAGTTCACATTTATTTGGAAATAGATATGAGGAAGTCTTAAATAATTATTTTGATCTAGTAGGATGGAGTCACAACTGACAGTTGTTGACAATATTATCTATGAAGATTGTGACTGTTATAAATTTTTTAAAAGCAGATTAAGTGAAGATGCAGCGCCCTAATGTTTTTTGTAATACTGAAATGCGCGATATGCTTTGTGTTTATGCACAAGAAAATTATTCCTGTCTTGCTGCTACTCAAAGATATGGAGAAATGTATCCAGATAGAGTTCAGCCCAATCTTCAAACCTTTCGCAATATTTTTAGAAGATTAGGAGAGACTGGACAATTCAAGCCAAAACGTGATGTGGGCCGACCTAAACATATTTCTGTAGATCAGGAAGATGACATATTAGTGAGAATTGCAGAAAATCCACAACTTAGCACTCGTCGCTTATCTTCAATGACTGGGGTAAGCCAATCTACAATTTTTAGAATACTGAAAAAGGGAAATTTGAAACCTTACCATTTTACTCCAGTACAAAACTTATTACCAAGAGATCTTCCTGCAAGATTGAATTTCGCTCAGTCGATGGCAAATAAAAAAAATGAAAATCTGAACTTTTATGAAAATGGTATCTTTAGCAACGAAGCTACTTGTACACGGAGAGGAATATTTAACTGGAGGAATAGCCACAGTTGGGATACTGAAAATCCTCATTTATATTGTGAGTCACATTTTCAACGCGAGTTTAAAATTAATGTTTGGTGCGGTATACTCGGAGACCGTTTGTTAGGTCCATATGAACTACCTGAAAATTTAAATGGTAATTCGTATTTGGAGTTTCTACAAACTAAACTTTTCGATGAGCTAGAACAATTGCCACTTAACCAAAGGAGAGACATGTGGTTCATGCACGATGGAGCACCACCCCATTATACATCAATAGTGCGGAATTATCTAGATAATAAATTTCCTCATCGTTGGATTTTCAGAGGTAGTGAATTTCCGTGGCCGCCTCGAAGTCCCGATTGTAATCCATTAGATTTCTATTTCTGGGGGCATATGAAATCACTGGTATACTCCCAAACAATAAATACTCGCCAGGAACTATGGCAGCAAATTGTAAATTCCGCTAATTTTATTGCGAATCAGCCAAATATATTTTTTAAAGTTAGAAGATCGTTCAACGAAAGAATGAATAAACTTATTGAGGTAAACGGAGATCACATTGAACATTTGTTGTAAATTGTTTTTAAGTTTTGTTCATAAATTTGATATTCTTCCAAAATTTGTAAAGAAGATCTTCATATTTAAGTATTTATTTTGAACTTTTTTTATGTAGCGCTGGATATTTTTGTAGTTGTTATGTTTTAAATTGTTTGTTAATATTATTATAAATATAAAAAAAATACCTAATAATTTTTTTTTTCAATTTAAATACATGCAATCGTATGACAAAAAACCCGATATGACTCGTACATAAAAATCAAAGGAATTGTGCAGCCATATGTTCAACGTTAAATATCTCGAAAAATAGTGGCTCTAGCGTTACGAAAACAGAATACCTTATTTACAGAGAAAATATAGGAGAATCGAAAAATTATACTAAAATGACAATTCTGCCAGTGGCGTAGAATTTAGGAAACGAGAACTCTTCCCGTGCCCCTGCCGTACGCCACTGGTGATAGCGAGAAAGTCTTCTTTACTATTATTTGATGTGTCCCAAACTACTTTAACTTACTGCCAAATATCATAAAGAAATATCAAGCAGCATTGAAGTAATGAACAAAATTCATTTTTAATAATCGAAATAAAACACCCTGTAACTCAGTAAGGAGAAATATTTTATATGAGCAAATTGGGTTAGATCTTCATATTTTGTGCTAAAAATTCTCTCGTTAAAATATACACACATATTTATAAATCACTCTGTATATATATATATATATATATATATATATATATATATATATATATATATATATATATATATATATATATATATATATATATATATATATATATATATATATATATACAGGGTGTCGCACCGGGAACTCAATCGATCGATATAGAACAAGTTAAAAAGCTTTCGTTGGTATAATTTAAACGTGCTGGCATTTTTTGACATAAGATAATGACTGATTGTTTCTAATCATGGCTATTTTGAAGAAATGATTACAACAATTCATGAATTTCTAATAAAATCACAAATATTTCACAAAGTTGTAACCTTAACCCCCACAATGTTAACATCAGAAAAAAGTTAATTCAATTTTACACAATATGATGTAAAAAAAATACAGGGTGCTCCATTTGACAACAAGTTTTCGTGGTTTGACGAAATGTAACGCAAAAAACGGAACACTTTGTATGATATTATTGAATTATTTTCAGTTGTAGAACGTAGTTTTTTTGTGTCGTTTTTATGTGACAAGAAGCAATTGAGTATCTTTTACAGGAAAAAAGCTATACCGGTTTTTGTAAACCGTTGCACCTGTCAAATTTTCTATAAAATGTCAAATATCTCTGAAACGGCTAGGTTAAGGCATAGGGTATTTTTCACATATTCGACATTTTATGCTCTTTTCGAAAACCATAAAATATATAGGGTGTTCTATTTGGAATAAGCAAGTTGGTATCGACTTCCGGTATAAGCGAAAGTGCAAGCTGCTTGTAATTATTTTGGTTAGATTGGCCACACCGACATTAGTAATCGTCTAAATTTTCAAAATTTTCTAATCCGTACTTTGTTTTATATCGATCGATTCAGATTTCTGAACTGACTTGCAGGAGCCATTGACTCCAGATAGACCCCAAGAAATAAAGTCAAGCCGACTTGAATCTGGGGACTAAGCTAGCCAGAATTAAGAAAATTCACATCTAAAAATACAAAAATCGCAAAACTAATTTTTCCATTTCTGATAATGTAACGTAAGCTTTCAAGTTTTTCACCTATTCAGATTAACTATCTGAGACTAAAGAGAAATTTTCAATTACAAAGTTTATACCAAAATCATTAGAAAATGAGTGAATATATAAATCGATCTCCCCTCATACAAAAAAACACTTTATATTTATCGAAATATTCAGGTGCAAAGTTTTATCGAGGACACCTTGTCTTTAATTAAGTTTTCGACACTCAATTGATTCATCATAATCACATAGATTATAACCATTAAGTAATCTATTCATGTAGGTGTGATTGTTAAGACTAGTTGATACTAGGACATCATATTCACAATAAGAGCAGTGGGACTCCGTGCACTATAGTATTCTACCTGTCGCTTTCTATAATAGAATTCTACTGTAGAAAGCGATAGTCGCGTTTGACGACACTCTGTGTTGCAATCACCTTCTCTTCGGGTATTTCCGGAATTTGTAATAGGAGAAATTAAGCAAATTTCACTGATTGAATACTTCATGATCCTTGTCTTATACGACTCTGTATTTTTCTGGCAATGAATTATTCGCAGCTTTGGCTGCATTTTCTATGATATTCTTGGTTGAATTTCTCTTCTTTTCCATTATTTCTATAAGACTACACAAAGAAAGCAGCAATTACATTCACTAAATATGACGACAAAAATATTCACAAACGTCAAAATATCAAAAATTGACATGCCTACTATGAGAAGGAAAATGGATAGGAGCAATGAACCGATTTTAAAATCGCTTTTTCATTATAATAAAATAATTTTTGCGTGAGAAATGAAATTCATCCCTCGGGCCAAAGGCCCTCGAGCCGAATGTTTCTCTCCAGGCGTAAGGATCTATATAACGCACTTGGTATATAACTATTATAAGTTATAATACTGATATTGTCATTCAAAAAACGTTAATTTCATATGTGTCATTTCAATTTTTGCGATTTTGTTGATTCCTTTGCTTAAAATTGTGAATAAAGACTGGTTCAAATAACTTTAATTTTCATAATTATAATTCTCGAATGTCTCGCCGTCTCGTCTAAAAAAAACTTACAATTATTAGGAACAACACTTATCTCTTTGATTCAAGTTTAATTTTTGAAACATGATTAAAAAAACACCTGAATAATTGGGCTGAGAAATAATTTGTAAGTGATAACAATAGCATACAGTTTTCCAATCCCGATTCTTGTACAGCATCGTCTCCCGCAAAAGATTTTTTTTCCATAATTTTAAGCAGTGTTTTCTCTAAATCCGACAAACAGAAAAAATTTTTGGTTCTCCAACAGTTTTGTTTATTTCTTTGTTAATCAGGACAATTAGTTTAAATTGTTAAGCTAGTTGTATAGTTTAATAAATAGCTTTAAATCGTCGCCATTCAACAACTTTTAGGCTAAAATGCGAAAATCAAACATGTCTTTCACCAAAATTGACAATTTTATCAATATTTTAGACATACATTATTCAAATTTATAATTCAAAAACAATATAGTGAAAGTTTCTTTGATTGCTAATGACAATAGGTATTTTTTCGGTACAACTTATCAAGTTTCACAGTAAAATATAAAATAATATAAATATTTTAGTGTAAT
>JARQZK010000157.1:150000-153090 GCA_030704885.1 Cynegetis impunctata
TTCGTCGCAAAAATATTTTGTAAATACCACTGTTTCTCCGATGTTAGATTTTCTTTATTATTGACCAAGAGTGACTTCAAGTTTCTTTTATTTGTACAAATTGTTTTAACGTTATTTTTCGATAGTCTGTTACAAATTTTGCTACTCAAATTAGGCACATAATTTATTGGGAAGTATTTTTGTTCTTCATTAATAGTTTGCGTGGGGTATATTGAATGCAACAGATACTTTCTTCGTTTTTTCCCAATGAGCTTGTCGATAAGACTTTCATTGTAACCGTTATTGATGGCTAATAATTTAATTGTATTAACTTCAGTTTGAAAATTTGTTTCCGATAATGGAATCGTGAACAACCTATAAATGAACGAATGAAAAGCACTGAGTTTTATTTTAATGTGTTGGTTACTGTCGCTGTGAATTAAAGTATCTGTGAAGGTTGGTTTTCTATAAATGTTGAAAGTAAGAGAATTCAAATTCATAGCAGTCTGAACGTCTGAGAAAATCAAAGTACCGTTTTCGTTTTCTACTTCTTTTGTAAATTGAATCGAGTTGTAGAAAGTATTTATATATTTAAGGAAATTATCTAACTTCCTATCTGTACCGGTCCAAATACAAAAAATATCATCTACATAACGTCTCCATAATAAAACGTTAGTAATTAAATTATTATCAGTATTGAAAATTTTTTCTTCTGTTAGTTAATCATCTTAAGAATATCAAAATTCCTTCAAATGCTAAATTAATTTCATTTGACGTTATCAACTTATTTCCTTCTACGCCAACTCAAGAAGTTAAAAATATTGTTAAGCGATATCTAGAGATGAACCCAAATGTAACAACTCAAGCAGTCAACGAAACAATGTCTGCCTTAAACTTATGTTTGAAACAGAGTTATTTCAAATTTAATAATATAATATACAAACAAGAAGACGGATTGCCCATGGGCTCACCGTTATCGCCTTTGTTGAGTGAAATTTTCATGAATAACTTAGAAGAAAAAATTTTCAATACTGATAATAATTTTAATTACTAACGTTTTATTATGGAGGGGTTATTTAGATGATATTTTTTGGAATTGGACCGGTACAGATAGTAAGTTAGATAAGTTCCTTAAATATATAAATACTTTCTACAACTCGATTCAATTTACAAAAGAAGTAGAAAACGAAATTGAAACTTGAATTTCTTAGACGTTCAGATTGCTAGGAATTTGAATTCTCTTACTTTCAACATTTTATAGAAAACCAACCTTCACAGATACTTTAATTCACAGCGACAGTAACCAACACATTAAAATAAAACTCAGTGCTTTTCATTCGTTCATACATAGGTTGTTCACGATTCCATTATCGGAAACAAATTTTTCAAAACTGAAGTTAATACAATTAAATTATTAGCCATCAATAACGGTTACAATGAAAGTCTTATCGACAAGCTCATTGGGAAAAAACGAAGAAAGTATCTGTTGCATTCAATATACCCACGCAAAACTATTAATGAAGAACAAAAATACTTCCCAATAAATTATGTGCCTAATTTGAGTAGCAAAATTTGTAACAGACTATCGAAAAATAACGTTAAAACAATTTGTACAAATAAAAGAAACTTGAAGTCACTCTTGGTCAATAATAAAGAAAAATCTAACATCGGAGAAAACAGAGGTATTTACAAAATATTTTGCGACGAATGTCCTGCTTTCTATATTGGACAGACAGGAAGGAATATAAATATTCGTGTTGAAGAACATAAAAAGTCAATTTTACAAAACAAAAATACCACTGGCTTCTCTGAACATTGTATAAAATTCAATCACTTCCTGGATTTCAACAAAACCAAATTGTTACATTCAGGTAACAAGGGTAAACGTCTTGACCTTCTCGAAATTATCGAAATAAGTTCCGCCCATAATAGTCAATTACCCCTTGTAAACGAACAAATTGATTTTCAGGTATCACCTTTGCTTTTGTCTGTTTTATATATTACGATGCAATACTCTCCTGTTGTCAGTCTTGATAATGAGTTCATAGCTCGAAACATGTCGACTTTTTATTACTGCTAAGTACAGTATCTAAAGATTTTTTATATTGTGAAACATAATCCAAGTGTTTTTATTTTAAAGTTTATACTTTATATATATATATATATATAAATATATATATATATATATATATATATATATATATATATATATATATATATATATATATTCCCGCCATCACGCTTGAACGGCTGGACCGATTTCACTAATTCTTTTTTTGTTGTGTTTTTTATTGTCAGAAGAAGGTTCTTATGAGAGAAAAAATTAAGAAAATTGGGCAGGAAATGAGAAAATCTCTATATATAAAAATGGATCCTTATTTTATTTGGTCCCGCCATCACGCTTGAACGGCTGAACCGATTTCACTAATTCTTTTTTTGTTGTATTTTTTATTATCAGAAGAAAGTTCTTATGAAAGAAAAAGTTTAGAAAATTGCGCGGGAAATAAGAAAATCTCTATATATAAAAATGGATCCTTATTTGCTTTGGTCCCGCCATCACGCTTGAACGGCTGAACCGATTTCACTAATTCTTATTTTGTTGTGTTTTCTATTATCAGAAGAAGGTTTTTATGAAAGGAAAAATTAAGAAAATTGCGCGGGAAATTAGAAAATCTCTATATATGTAAACGAGTCAACGGCTGGACAGATTTCACTAATTCTTTTTTTGTTGTGTTTTCAATTGTCAGAAGAAGTTTAGTATGAAAAAAAAAATTAAGAAATTTGCGCAGGAAATTAGAATATTTGAGAATAATTAAAAACAATAAAAATTTATTTCTAAAATTCTTTTTTTGATGTGTTTTTTATTGTCAGAAGAAGGTTCTTACGAAATAAAATATTAAGAAAATTGCGCGGGAAATTAGTAAATTTGAGAATACTTAACCACCAGTTAAAATTATTTCTAATCTATGTCATTTTTATTTTGTCATGACTTAAAATAGAAAAATTCATATTACTCTCAATTGTTCACCCTTCTACGATCAACCAACATTTCTGCTTCTTTTCATTTTTTTCTATTTTATCCACAGACCCGCAATAGGGCTGCAAGATGGC